>PVJC01045355.1:0-13752 GCA_004026665.1 Murina feae | reverse complement strand
TAAATTAAGATTCACTTTAATATTTAAAAATGAAGCTCTCTTTGTTAAATTAAAAAAAACACACATAAATGCTATTTTAGGTATATTCCTCAAAGGTGTCTCTAGCATGATTGACTGATTAATTGATTATCTGTAATTATTCAATGACTAAGAGTAGGAGGACATTTCTCTTAGTCTGTATGAAAATAAGCCATTTCCTTTCCATTGCATGTTGGAACATGAGTGCTCAAATGTTAATGCCTTTATAGATGTCACTCTGCCCCACATTCTCTTTCTTTGATGGAGCACTGGCTTCCGGCCTCTGAGAGATTCTATTTTTCTCATTGAGATTAGGAAACTCAATTCTATCCAGCACTTATCATTATGATTTCCATCCCTCAAATGACATTTATGGAGCTCTTAAAGGATACTGATCACCCACCCTTCTCCTGCCAAATTTTAAATGTCTTATTGAAAATAGCATCTTCCAATTCCTCTCTGGGTGGTAGCTGCACATAATAGATCCACTATGACTTTCCCACATAGGTAGGGATAGGGTGGAGGTCAAAATCACAGTGAAGGACTGAGTTAAAATATTAACATTTTTATTTCTTCCCATATTTGAGTTTTCAGAATCTGACTCTCTGGATCTTTTATTCATAAGTGCACATTGGTAATAGTACCGAGAAAAAGTGTTTACTTTTTAGTATTCTTAATTAAAATGTAAATATCTTTGCTTCCTATACAGTGTTCCTGAAAAGTAGTTCAGAGACCATCTGTATCAAAATTATTTAGAGTCACTTATTAGAACTGGTGGGTCCTGGACTTCACACAAGGACAAATTGAATTCCCTAGAAGAGATTTCTGGTGATATGTATTTCAACAAAAAATTTTAGATGATAGTTATGCATACCAAAATGTAGCTATGCGGAGGTAGTTAACATAATATACTCAGGTTCTCATGGTGCACTAGGAGAAGGAGGGTGCTGTTTGCAATGATTCCCTTGTCCTTAGGACATGAAATAATTTCCAGATGTTTGCATTATTCTGAAGTATGTTTTACCTTCTTGTCACCTCTACCCAGCAAAATGGTTGGAGGGCACTCACTGAGCTCTTTCTACACATGGGACGAGGGCCCCTAAAAATGGCAGTTCACAGCTAATTTTATTTTTTTAATTTAATTTTTTATTGTTTAAAGTACTACATAATTCTCATTTCCCCCCATTGACCTCTCCCCAGCCTCTCCTGCCCTCCAGCACATGTCCTCACCCCCTAATGGTGTGTCCATTGGTTATACTTATATGCATGCATACAAAACCTTTGGTTGATCTCTTACCCATCCCCCACTGCCTTCCCTCTTAGGTTGGATGGTCCGGGCTGCGCCTAATGTGACTGGAATAGGTGTGATGATTATTAGGTTTGGAATGGGATCAAGGAGAGATGTTGAGAGAGAGCGAGGCTTTGGGATGGGCAGTATCCAGCTCAGTACACTCACAGTTTCTGTTCAAGCTCACTGCCCCAGGACTTCTGCTGGAAGTGTTAAGGATGGAATGCCCCTGAGAGCAGCCCTCAGCTGGTAATGAATGGACTTGATGGATAAATAAATTAGCTTTCTTACCCCCTCAGTAGGGCGCATTTCATACGATCTCTCAAAGGTCCCCTGTGGGTATCTCCAGTGACCCACAGCAGGTACCTGCTGTAACCTACCAGTCGATGTCAGCGTCTCCCTGAAAGCCCTTCACTATGAACTTCCACTCAAATTGTCTTTCTCCAGGGTAGCATAACTAAAGGCAAGGAAATATTAACTTTGTGAGCTTGGTTATTTTTAAGTGGTTTGAACAGGGGAGGTTAGTTTTAACAATAACATTTAAAATTTGGAATTTTACATTTTAACTGGGTAGTTTTCATTATTGGAGGTTACAAAGTTGTGTCTATCATTCTCACAAGTCCTGTCTCCTTCCCAGAATGAATGAAAGACTGCTTCTATTGTGGAAATGCTCCACTGCTCACCTCAGCTACTGAGCACCTAACTTCCCTACCTCTTGCAGCAGTAATTCCAAAACATACTCACGTCCCACTTTACAATCACTCAATATACCCATAGAACCTCTCTCTGTGCCTCAGTCACCATCATTCAAATTCCTCGCCCTAACTTCTACTCTTCACTATCTCCCCAGAACAGTCACCCCTACAATCTATCATCTGCTTTTATTTTCCAGACATATTTCTTAACCTCTTGCTGTTTATTTCCATTCTCATTGGTTAGTTTATACACAATCTCCACTGTTCTTTGTCAAGAAGGCTTCAACACAGAAGCAGTAATTTATGCTTCTTTGGATGGTATTTTTATAAGTGTGTTATTTCCATTGCAACCACCATACTCATTAAATACACTTATGATCCTCAGTATACTAGACATATATATGCAAATGAATAAAAGGTAAGCTATTTTAAGAGTGAAGCACAGTTCTAGCTATGGTGATCTTAGCTAAAAGGGTAATACTTTTCTTTTGTTACTCTTAATTTTATTAGATTGTCACTGAACGATGCATAAATGAACAAGATTTTTGCCCCTCCCCCAGTAAGTTTTGCTTTGTGGACCAGAAAACCAATTAACAATTAATTGAAAAGTTTCATAAATGTTTGTATACTCTAATTGTTTCCACATAAATGGAAGTTTAATATGATGTTCATAATATTATATTCTTTCCAGATGCAAAGTATATTAACTATCTTTATTCCCAATACCCGAGGGCAGATTAATTATACCTTTTGGGTTTTATAATTGCATTTTCACTTTGACTTCTTAATTGCTTCAATTATTTAATTAAACACTATTATTACATCACTTGGAAATATATTGTTCTATAGTTGATTCTATTTATGAGGTAATCTTATTACCCTTAAGTGTTATATTGTTTTTGCCTCATTAAAATTTAAGCTATTAATATGACTCTGAAATAAAGTAACAGTTTGTAATAAATTATAAACCATCATCATAAATTGTATTATAATTAGGGTGTGTAACTGCTTATCCAGTGAGAAATCTCTGTTGATGGATAGAGATTTCAAGTTGTAGCTGCTGATATTTTGCATGAACACATTGAACAAATTTTTACTATTTCTTTACAGATCTTTGCAGCAACCAAACAGTTGCTGAAAACCCATTAGAGCATTTTACATTTCAATTAGCTTCACAAGCCTTTAAAGTGTGAGTGAAGAAGGAAAATTCATGTTTTTCCCTTGGATTTTGAATCCTGTATAATGAGACTTTTTGAATGTCTCTTATTCACAGAAACAATGGGCAGAAAATGTATGAAAATATTATTTTCATCCTCTTGAAAAATAATAAACACAATTTCAATGAAACCTTTTCACTCTGGTCTTAGAGTAAGTGATCTTACTTTTCTAACACAAAAAGATTGTTTCTTTGGTATGCAAACACTAAGTCTGAAGTTGTGGGAAAGTTACAATTTACCTGTTATCTGTTGGTACAAAACAACATGCCCCCCAAATTAATAGCTTAAAGTAACAAATATTTATTATCTCCCATAAATTCTGAGGGTTTCAAGTCCAAGTCTAGCATATTTGTATCCTTCTGGCTCAGAGTTACGAGGTTCCAGGAAAAATCTCAGCAGAGACTGCATCACCTGGAGGCACATGGACTCTCTGTCTGGTGGCTGATACTGGCTGGTGGTCAGTGCCTCAGTGTCCTGCCATCTGGCTTTTCCTTTCAAAGGCTGCCTTGGATGTTCTGAGGATGTGGGGTTGTTTTCCCCAAAAATAGGTGGAGAGAGAGAGAAGGAGAGAGAGAGAAAGAGAGAGAGAGAGAGAGAGAGAGAGAGAGAGAGAGAGAGAGAATGTGAGAGTAGTCTTTATATAACCTAATGTGATATATTATCACTATTTTTTAAAAATCAATGTGGTTTTCTTAAAGCATAGACATCTCAGACTGAGAAAAGATGTAGGGATCACATGTGGTAATAAGCTATTTGCCTCCATTTGCATTATTTGTTTGTATCATGTAATCTATTTATTTGTCATCTCTGGGCTAGAAATAATAACAATATATATGCACTCAGTTTGAATGTGACATTTGTCATTTATAGATTAATTTACAAAATTATCTTGGCTAGTGAAGTGGGCCTTCTTTACTTGCCAGGTTGTTTTTTAAAATTTATTTTTCACTATGATAAGATATACATGGCAAAAAAATTAACATTTGCCTCTGGCCATTGTTGCTCAGTGGTTGTGTGTTGACCTATGAATCAGGAGGTCATGGTTTGATTCCAGATCAGCGCACATGCTCTGGTTTCAGACTCGATCCTCAGTAGGGGTTGTGCAGGAGGCAGCCAATCAATAATACTCTCTCATCATTTGGGTTGCTGCCTTCTGTAAGCTGTCTTTTCGCTTTCATTGTAATGTCATAATTTTTTAATGAATTCCAATTTATCTATTTTTTTCTTCAGTTGTTCATGGTTTTGACGTCATATATAAAAATGTATTTTCAAATCCATGTCATGAATATTTGCACCTATGTTCTCTTTCAAGAAATTTATGGTTAGCACTTATATTTAGCTCACTGATCCATTTTGAGTTAGATTTTGTATCATTTGTAAGGTGTAAGTTCAACTCCACTCTTTTGCATGTTGTCCTAGCACAACTTGTAGAAGATATTGTTGTTTAGCACTGAATGGACTTGGAACCCTTGTCACAAATTGATTTGATGTGTTTTCTGTATGTCTTACATGCTTTCGCCATTTGCTTCAGGTCACACAGACCAAACTTGATACAATGTTGAGAGGGACTGCACAAGGGTGTGACTACCAGAGAAGTAGGGATGCTTGGGGTCCACTGTGTTCACTTACACATACATGTGCATGTGCATACATAGCTTTGGAGAAGAATGCAGCCACTACTGAGCCCCAGCACAGCAGGCAAACAATGAGCTAATATCTCACTCACACTCAGTATCTTTCAGTCTCATAATGTCCATGCTACACCTCCCATTAGCAAAACTAAGCTAAAGCCAGAGGGAATGAGTCAGATGATGGTATCCTTAAAGTTCAGGATGATGAAATATAGAAAAACATAATTTAAAAATGAATGAAGACTTCAACAGTCACTATCTCAGCAGGTAAGATACATTGAAAGCATTAATAGAAGACATACATTGAACTAATCTTTACTAAAGTTTGGATAGGGTTACGCAAACAAACCAGGGTAAGTAAACACCAGGTGAAGAGCAGTATCAGGAAGGCGATGACACACCAGGTTTGAGATGAAAAAAAAGAAGGGGGTTCCGTAACTTTAAAGGGAAGAATTCTACAGCCGTGAGTGGAGTAACATCAGAGGATCGATGGCTTTCAGAAGGTGCAGCCACCACCGAACCCCAGCAAGCAGGCAAATAATGAGACAATATCTCAAACTCAGCATCGTTCCGTCTTATGATGTCCATGCTGCACCTAAGTCCCATTAGCCACAACTAAGCTAAAAGGAAGATGAGGCAGGTTATGTTTTCCTAAAGTTCAGTTTCCTAAGACACAGTTTAAAGTGGGAAAGGAAAGTCTGACTGCCATGGCTCAGTGGTTGAACATTGACCTATGAACCAGGAGGACATGGTTCAATTCCTGGCTGGCTTACTGGTTGGATTCCCAGTGTGGGGGCATGCAGGAGGCAGCCAATCAATGGTTCTCTCTCATCATTGATTTCTATCTCTTTCTTCCTCTGTGAAATTAATAAAAATATATTTTTAAAAAGTGGGAGAGGATAAATGATAGATCTGAGTGGAGAAACAAATATATGGCAGACTTTAAAGTTGCCAATACACAACAAACATAATTTGCTGAGATGACAGAGAAGAAAAAGAAGAGCAGAATGAGTTAAAAGAAGCCAGATGAGGACTAAATATAAATAATAAACTAAATTGCTATAATTTAAAGTTATGCCACTGGTTTTCCTCTTTCAGCCAATACAAAGATCAGCTTTTCTTCAGTTAAACGAAAGATAATAGCCTAAAAAACCAGATAATGTACTGAGCTAGAGCTTTCCGATTCCCAGCACAGTGGCCAAGGAGGCAACCTTAGCACCAGTCTTCACACAGAAAACTGTTATTTATTGAACTCTGCAACCTTACAGAAAATACAGGAAAAGTTTAATAAAGCTACTTCTTGTAGCATCCCATAATTACTGCTGCCAAAGGTATTTCAATACAACCATTCTAAGTAGGCTGAAATAAAGCACTTCCTATTTGCAGCCTCAGCTGTTCTGATGCAATCCAGGGATAGATTATGTAAAATGGATAAACTGCATACCCTTAAGGTTATATGAAAAAGGGCTGTATTTTCAGCAGAGCACCAAGGAATTGGCACTTATATTTCCTTATAGGTACTTGGAGTGCAGCTAACCTACACTGCAGGTCATATTAAAAGCCGTGTGATATTTCTTGTAACTCTCTAGCCACCTATGTTCCCTTCCGTTCTCCTGCATGAACCCTTCACTTTGCCTCGCTCTTAACATTTAGTGTTGTTCTGGGATTTCATTCAGCCCATTTCTCTTTTCAATGTATGCATGCCATGTATGAACATTACTTTTCTGTGTGTGGATAATTCCCAAATGTTTACCACCTTCCCTGATTTTCCTCTTGAACTCCAGATCCCAAGTTCCATTTACGGACTGGACACCTCCATTTGGACATCCCAGCGCTGCTTTAAACTCTACTCAGCTCTAGCATAATGCATACGTTTGGTTCATTGGGTTGCCCACAAACAATCAATCTCCAAGCCTGTGCCCTTATTTTACAGGCTACTAAAGTCATAGCTTCACACTTAAGAGCTCACAGAGTGCCTGCCCTGCTTTACGGTAAGCCTGAGTATCATTACAACCCTTGACTGGGAGACACCGTGTGAAACATAAGTTCCTTAGAGATACACTGGCTGCCAGCCTAAATAGTTTTGTTTTGTTTTGCATCTTCAAGGGTCTGAGCAGTTCTTGGAGCTCTGGAGTTCCTGATAGTCTACTGCAGCTTTCTGTCCTCTCACCCCAAATGTTCTGTCTGGCCAAAGGGAAGCTTCCATTATGAACAAGGCCTTAGCACACTGGAGGCAACTATCTTGACTCACCACATCTGAGTGAAGGTTTCGTTTTGCCAGGCATTGGAGACTGGTTCCACTTATACGTATTCCCTAATCAGTCAGAGCCTCAACGACTCCTCATTTCAGCGCCCCGATTCTCAGAGCGTACCCTGAGAATACTGACATGTAGAGGCTTTAGGCGGAAAGGGCTCTTTCCTCAATGGCAACAACTAGGCACCATTTTCTCTTAACGCATGCTGTTGCCCTGACCTGCACTACTTACTGGGATTATCTGTCAGGCTTTCTGTTATCCATCTGCAAACATATGAGAATTGTTGATATACACAGCTCATGTTCCCCCAAATTGACTTGGCCTCTTCCCTTACATCCTTCTGGAACATGCTCAACAATCACTTTCTCATTGTGGACTCCCCAAGTCATCATGTAACGTTTTGTATTTCCCAGCACCTCTAGCTACCCTCTCTAGCCTTTTCTTTCTAAATCCCCTTCTGCAGCCCTGTCACCACTGGACAATCCATTCACACGTGTCCCCCCACCCTCCAATTTATGCCACATTGTTTAAGATCTCTGAGAGGAAAGATTTGGATGCTGTTTTGGTCTATTCCTTTATTACCAATGTTTAAAACAGTACTTGACATAGAGATGCACGCACTGATCGGACTGGAAAAAAGGTGTGTGGCCCAAGGTGTGCCTCTGTGCATCACACTGTCAGTAAAATCTGCAGCTTTCTTTCCTCTCAAACCAAATATAATGGAAGTTTCCCTTATGAACAGGGCCTTAGCACCCTGGAGGCAACTATCTTGACTTACCACATCTGAGCCACTCAGATGTGGCACTTCCAGGATGCTCAGCCAGGCTCGTGGCACTGGATCCCTGTGGCTTCTGTCTCCTTACTCAGCTTAGTATTCTTCTACTGGTTATAAGAGAAAATTTCCTCTCCATCTTACTTCCTAAATCATAATGTCTACATCTGCGTGTTCTCTATCCTTCTAAGTTTTTTTAATGGACTTGAACATTTGAAACTTAGTAGCTAGTAGTCTCTCTCTTTTTTAAAAATGTATTTTTGTTGATTTCAGAGAGAGAGGGAGAGAGAGAGATAGAAACATCGATAATGAGAGAATCATTGATCAGCTGCCTCCTGCATGCCCCCCACTGGGGATCGAGCCTGCAGCCCGAGCTCCATCCCCTGACCGGGAATCGAACTGTGACTTCTTGATTTATACAACAACACTCAGCCACTGAATCACACTGGCCAGGCCAGTAGTGTCTTAAAAACAAAGCATATTATTATTATTTTGGATATTAACTCAGACTAAATATTTGCTGCATTTTTATGTAATGTAAACATCTGTTATCCACATTTTCTTCATCCTGCAATTGATTAACCTATACTGATGCGTCATTATTACCCCAATCCATTGTTTGCATTAAGATTCTCTATGGTGTGTATATACTATGGATTTGAAAAATGTATAGTGACATGTCAACCATTGGAAAATTCTGCTGAACAGTTTCACAGCCCTAACATTATCTGCACTCTATTCATCCCTCACTCCCCCACAGCCCTGACAACCACTGACTTCTTTTTTTGTGTCTTCAAAATAACTTTAATTTGGATCCAGTCAATATTTCTGCACTCTTATTTATTTTTGGATTCCTATTTTTTTTAATTTTGTGTTTTTGCTTAAAGTATTACAAAGAGTATTGCATATGTCTCCTTTTGTTTTCCTCTTGACTTCTTTACCGTCTCTATAGTTTTGCCATCTCCAGAATGTTATTCAGTTGGGATTATAACAAATGTAGCCTTTTCAAATGATATGCTTTCACTTAATAATATGTCTTTCTATGGTTGATAACTCGTGTATTTTTGGTCCTGCATAATATTCCGCTAGATGTATTTACCACAGTTTATCTATACACTTACTGGAAAGCATTTAGGTTGCTTCCAAGTTTTGGCAATTATGAATAAAGCTATAGATAGATAGACAGGTAGATAGATAAATAGATAATAGCTAAAAAGTTCATGCATGTCTACATGTATAGTTATGAATAATGCCTCAAACATCTGAGTACACTACAGGTGTTTATATGGAAAACTTCTCAGCTTCTCTGGGTGACTAATACCAAGGAGTGCTGTGGTTGGTAACAGAAAGTTGGGTTTTGTAAGAAACTTCCATACTGTCTTGCAAAGTGTCTATCCACTCACAATGCATGAGAGTTCCTATTGTTCCATAATGTTAAGGCCATAGTATAACCAATGTTGACTTTTTAAATATACACATAAACATATTTATTAGACTTTGTGTGTTCATATGATTTATTCTGTCTGTATGAATACAAATAATGTTCTACTATATACTATTATGATAATTTTATCACATCGCTTTTATATTTTCTTCAAAATTATGCTGCTAAATATACCTGAATATATATATATATGTATATATATATATACACATATATAATATAAAATCTTTCTTATATTTAATTAGTCCTACTTATTGCCATTAAATATCCAAAATATATCACCTATAATGTGCTAAAGCATATATGTTTTTTCTGGATATTTTTCTTTCAATTTTTATTAAAATAATTCTCATCAACATATTTTCATGGTTACTTTACTACTTTATAGTCATGACTATGCTGTAATATAAATTAACAATATTTTCTTTACTTAATGGATGACTTTTTGGAATTAAAAATAAATTTTTTAATTTCTTTTTAATTCCAATTAAAAATTAAGAAATTTCAAAATTTCTTAAACTATTAAGGAAAATTAAAGTTTTAGAAGTTGGTTTTTATTTAGTTTAATTTGGTTCAATAATTTGTCAAAATCTTACCTTACCTTTTATTGCCTATTAAAACTTCATTTCATGAGTATGAGCTATAAAAAATCAACATGTTCTTTTGAAATGGCATTCAACTCTGTCTTTAATTTCTATTAAACCAGTTGGGCTGAGTTTTGGACTGTTAGCAAAGTATGCCAGTGATTTTTGAAAATAAAAGTAACATTTTATTTGTATATCATTTTTTTTCTTGATATTACATTAAGGAGCACAATTTTACTACAAAGACTCATAAGAGACATAAATTATGTAACTAGGCTCAGTAAAATTATAAAGTGCCTCAAAGCACATTTAATCTTTAAAAAAGATTAAAGGATTTTTATGTTTCTCAAAACAACCTATATTAATGTATTTAATGCATACATAAATATGCTTTGTCACATTATTTGTTAATAGGTTTTCATCATTATAAAGTTTCAAAGCATTTTGCTTTTACAAATAAAAATACAAAATATGTTATTTTACCAACCCTGAGTGGGAAATAACAGCCGTATGAGTCTAAATCACCCTAGTCAAACTTTCTATTCATTTGAAAAGCTAAATGCAAAGAGCAGAAATTAAATACCTAGCCTCAGCCGTAACATTCGATTATTTTTATATCTTTTTGTGTTTCTTTATTTCTTAAATGAAAGGTCATCAAATATCTCTCTTTCTATCATACTCATAGCTTTATTTCACAGTTTCATGAACCTGGACAATTTCTCAAAAGAGACACTGGAAGCATTTTACTATGCCCTATAAAATTTTGTTCTTAAATTGAGAATTAAGTCCATAATAAAAAGGATTTATGAACCTATGTGGCAAATCACAGTGTCAATTCACTTTTTTCACATTCATCAATATCTAGTGAAAAACTGAAAAATAATAGCATGCTTCATAACTTTTCCCAAGATTATTGAAATTTTAACAATATAAAAAGGGACAGAAAATTAAGTAAAAAGATTTGTAATTAGCCTTGAAACATGTCAGTTTTTCTTCTGATTATAGCTAAGCTACTAACATTCTACAAATGTAGCCTAAGAAATTGTGTCAACTCCTTATATTATCAGTTCTATTAGAAACCATGTAAAATCAATACCTGCTTTTTTTCAATTTCTACATATCATTAGGAGCGACCATTGGTCAATACATAAACTTGATCTTGACATTTTTAAAGTGAAATATTCTTACCTTTGGCTTACACTACTTTCACCTTGAATATTTAGAAAGATGTAATAAAAGTCAAGAGTAGATACCAAGGTCAAAGAAATATTTATTATAAATAGTGTACTAAATATTTGAAATATTTATTACAAATAGATCATTCATTCTGAAAATACTCTTCTACCTCTCAGTGGACCAACCAAAATTTCTGTATCGCCCTCCTCTAAGCGGGATTTAGCTAAGGTTTCTAAAATCAGTGAAATTTCATGAGCACATTGTGTAATGTCTCATTTTTATTTATAATACAGTTTCTCCGCACTAATCCTGAGTAGAACACTCCTATGAAAATGTTCATAAGACAAGAGTGTTATTCTCATAATTAGGTCGTTAATATTAATAATGGAAAGAAAGCAAAGGCAAGAAGATGAGCATGGTCATCTGGGAAGCCTCACCAGAAGCTGCAGCTTCACACAGCATTGTTCCTCCACATGGATTAACACCTCCTCCCCCTCCAGGACTGGATTGTGAGGAAAGTGAGCGATGGGCAGAAGTCTGGGTGGCCAGGGAAGGTGCTTGCCTGTCAGTCTAGCATGGGGAACAGAGGGGTAACGCCATAAGAAGCATGTGAAATCTTGGAAAGGTGGTCAGTTTGAAGAAAATCCTGGCTAAAATCCTTAGAGTTCCCTCTCCTCTCTTGCTTGATGACCTGCACTCACCAACGCATTCACATGTCTGTCTCCATAGCCAAATACACAGTATTTTCATAATTATTTCTAAAAATGCTTTCTGAATAATAGCACTTCTAAGCTTATTTCCAATCAGATCCTATAAGAGAGTTATAGATTTATATTATTGTCTTCCAAAAGTCCCACTTAGTGCCACTGCCTATGTTTCTGGCTCCACTAACAGTGTGTTACGGTAAACAAGTCTGCAGTGCATAGAGCCAGGTCTATTGAGGTGCAGGTTCTTGATTGAGAAGTCAGCCTCCAAAATGGCTGAGTTCCTAGAATGGAGCTTCTCTAAGATCAAATCAAGGAAGCTGAAAAACCAACAGCCTGTTTTAACCCTTGGAGGGGGGAAAAAAGTGCATATATTCCTTCACCTAGTCAATTTCCTAACTTAATAAGCAGTGATAATGGCAAAAAAAAATTGCAAAGAGGTTTTTAGAGTATAATAATCTGGTTTAAACTTGTAATCAATACACAGACAGTGCATTTGAAAATACGTATTTTTTTTTTACTCAATAAGATTACAACATCACTGAATACTCAGTATGGTTGGTGGGTTAACAGCATGGGTTTTTCTAATCAGACATATTTCTGGTCTTTGCTGCATCACATATGAACAGTGTGACCCTGAGAAAATTACTTTAATCAAAATGATCTTTGTCAGTAAATTGAGAAAAATATTTGATCTCACAGCTAAAATAAGCCTGGTAAGAACAAAATGTAAATCAGTTAGCATGGTCCTAGCGCAAAAGTGTTCAATATGTGCTAAATGGAAATGAATTTTGTCTGAGTAAACATTACCTAAAGTACTAGGTACAATTTTGCCAGTTCATTAACATAATTTAATTTATCATTGCTCTGTTGTGAGACATGTTAGCTGCTTGCTTTCACAGTAATGTGAAAAAAAATCTTAATAAATGCAGTCGTTATCCTCAGGCATCAATGCTTTTTCACTGTGTTTATGATTCTTTATTAAAACTAGTTTATGAACTATTATACATGGCATTCTTAGGAGTCTTATACATATGGAAAATTTATCAACAGAAATCATAATTGCAGCTCATCCTGCCATGATCAGTGCTAGGTGGTATTCATTTCACCATGCCTTGAATAACACTGACAATTCATGTCCTGTACAGCTAGTTTAAGTTTTCTGGTTTGATAGATGAAAACTGTACCCCATAAATTAATTCAAATATTTTTAGGCAGTAGTAAACTTGACCATTTCCCAAAAGTAATACTTGAAATTTGATGAGATATTTATAAAAACAGCATGTTGTTATTATGTCCTATGTAGATAGAATTCAACCTATGCAGTTCTGTGTTCTCATAGATTGCCACCTTTAAAAATTAATTGCTTTTTGTTTATACTTCTACTGCTTAGGTTACAATAAATCGTGTCATTCATGCAAGTTCTTGCAGGGACTTAATTGCTTCTTTGAAAGGTTTGGCAGATACATCAAGCCAGTTCATTAATGCACAGATGATTCCTTCACATTAAGAAAGACACATTGGAGCACCACAAATGTCAAGTCAGTTATTATGCACAAAAAGCAGAAAATGGCAACCATCAAAAGGTGAGCCCCTTTTCAGTCGGGACCAAAAATAAAACTGCAGCAATTCCTTAGTGCAATAATGGAGAAATATTAGATTATTTTAAGGTCATGCAAGGAGAATCTTTCATTTGTCAACTATGTCCCTTTGAGGAAGGATTTTTTTCTGTGCCTCATGATTCTGTTCACAAATCAGTCTGAAAGAAATGTAGACTTTACCACTGGGATTCACTTATTTGAGTTCCTTTGCCCAAATATTTATTGAGTAAAATTATTTTCAAGCTCAGGTAGATGTATGTTTTTCCTTCTAATTATTTTGAATTTAATAGGACAGATTAGAATGAAAATACTATTATACATTTTCAGAATTATCCAAATGCATTAATTGTAAGAAGAAATAAATATA
>PVJC01045354.1:0-13737 GCA_004026665.1 Murina feae | reverse complement strand
AGAGCAAACAGGAGGCTTCTGTTGCAACTGCCTGCCTAGGCCTGCTGGGCCTCTGCTCATGGCAACAATGTTTCAATTATAGAAGCCACGGAGCTGAAGCAAACAGGAGGCTTCCTTGCCTGCCTAGTCCTCCACTCAAAGCAACAAAGTTTCAATTATAGAAGATAAATAAACCCCAGAAACCTGATTCCAGCCAGCCTCGATGGGACGTTGGGTCAATGGGAGCTGTGGGCAGCCTGAAAGCCTGAAAATGCCTCTCAGCCCATCACCCACTTTGGCCACACCCCAATGGTATGAGGGATGCCACTGGGTGGCTTTACCAGCCTGCAAACAGCCATCAGCCCCTCACCCAGGCTGACCAGGCACACCAGCAGGTGGACATCCCCAGAGGGGTCCCAGACTGCGAGAAGGCACAGGTCAGGCTGAGGGACCTCCCGAGTTTACAAATTTTTGTGCACCAGGCCCCTAGTTTCCTAATAATTATAGAAGTTATACATGTTCTTTGGACAAAAATTTCAAAAATTATAAAAATGTCTAACAGAAAATAAAAGTGTTCATATAATCTTATTATTTTTTTCAGAATTCTGTCAATAGTTAATACAACAGTATATTTAAGGCTGCTTAGTGTTCTGTTGTATGGCTGTACTATAATTTACTCATTTAATTCCATATTACTTTTTACTTCAATAAATTGGAAACAATCTGAAATCCACCTGCTATGAACATCTTTGTGTAAACACTGTGGTGCAATTTCCCAATTATCTTGTTAGAATTATCTGCAAGTTATTTGACGCTTAAAATGTATGTATATTTATAATGTTTTAAAATTATATATTGCTAAATTTTACCCAAAATTTTTTACTAATTTGTACTCTAATCAACAGTGTTTACAGTGTTCCTGTGCTCTTTTAACTTTTTACAACCCTGGTTATTATTATTTTTCCTTTAAATATCTTTGCTAGTTTGGTTAGGTGAAATAGTGCCCTGTTTTAATTTAAAATTATTTTTTAAAGTATATTCTTATTGATTTAAGAGAGGAAGGGAAAGGTAGAGAGAGAGATAGAAACATCAATGATGAGAGATAATCATTGATCAGCTGCACCCCACTGGGATCAAGTGACCATGATCTCCTGGTTCATAGGTTAATGCTCAATCACTGAGCCATGCGGGGCTAAAATTATTATTGTTATTATTTTAAATATATTTTTTGCAGAGAGGAAGAGAGAGGGATAAGGAGAATGATAGAGACCTAGAAACATTGATGAGAGAGAAACATTGATCAGCTACCTCCTGCATACTCCCTACTGGGGATGTGCCCACAACCAAGGTACATGCCCTTGACTGGAATTGAACCTGGACCCTTCAGTTTGCAGGGCGATGCTCTATCCACTGAGCCAAACTGGTTAGGGCCTAAAATTATTTTTAATTATTAGTTCAGTTGAACACATTTTTCATGGACTTTTGGCCATTTGTATTTCTTTATGAATTTCTTAAGTTCTTAGCTCATTTGAAAATGGAAGTGTTATCTTTTTCTTGATGACTGTATTCAATAGAATAATATGAAGCCAATAAAAATGTTTTAGGAAGAATTTTTAGTGCTTATTTTCAATGTTAAGTGAAAAAAATACAAGCTAGACTGTTGTATCTATGCTATCAGCTCAATTAAATAAAATACATTGTGCATTGTGAAATACTAAAAAATGAAAAGTAATCATTTCTAGATGGGATGTTTATATAGTTTTTCTTTTCTTTAAATTGTGTATTTTCCCTGTTTTTTATGGTGAGCATATATTACTTGTATAACAAAGCAAAAAAAATTTCTTTCAAAGCACAGAGCTAGTTTGTGTCTGAAGCAGGACCATTCCCCCATGCTCTGTCCATTTGGCTTATGCATCTAGGAAGCTGTGGTCAGAGGTAGAAGGAGAAACAAGGAAAGGCAAGGAGAACAAAAGATATTAAGAACTCTGTAGAAGAAAAAAACTTTTTCTTAGGAGATGCATGCTGAAGAACTTAGGGTTCAAGTATAATAACATTTGCAACTTAGGAAATATATACCGAAGTATTTAGAGTGGCACCATATCTGGAGAGAGAGGAGTGCAGGGGAGAGGGAGAAAGGGGAACAGAGAGTGAGGGAGGGCGAAGAAGGAATAACGAAGGAAATGTGGTGAAATGTTAAAGGATGAAGCTAAGTGAAGAGTATGGTGGCTGCTCATTTCAGTATTCAATCAACTTCTTATAGGTTTAAAAAGTTTCAAAATAAAGAAGTCAGGGAAATTATGGAAAAAAAGAAGTGGGTTATCACCTTGCAAATGTTCCGGAGAAATGAATTAGAATGAGCTTTAAGAACAAGCAGTTGAATCTATGCAATAGGAGAACAATGGAAATATTAAAGAAGTAATTATTTCAGAAGGGCCAGGTGGGGAGAGAGATAAAATCAGATTACAAAGTTGGTTGGCAAGTGAATGGGAAGTGAGGCGGTACAGTCAATAGTGAGACCGCAAATTCTGAGAATGTGAGCAATAGAAAAAAAAGAAATGGGAAACTGTCTTGAGAAGCAATAGAATTTTGAAAAACTTAATTACTTTTCACCTCATTATGGATTCTTATTAATATAAAATTAGTATTTTACCTTCTATCTTCCCTCCATGCATATGCCTTTCCTGATGTGTAAATGATGAATTAGGAAACCAACAAAATGAATAAAAGAATAATATGCACAATGCTACCATCTAGTGTATGAACTGAAAAATTACACCTAGCTTTGCTGTCAGTTCAGGTGACTTCTCAGAGTCTAGTTTAGGGCCTATAGGTTAATGTGTGTGTGATACTTGGTGTAAACTATGTAGGAGGTGAGTGATGTTCTTGGTGCAGCCCAGTGTATTGGTTATTAATACTTTGATTCTTGAGTTAAATATTTAAAATTGTCATGCAGTCCTAAAATTTGATTTCAAACTAGGAGAGACATTTTACTTCAATAGTGCTTTGGAAATGAAATGGAAACATTTAAGAGGATAAGGGGAGGTCAAAGACAACCTTAAGTACAAGAGTTAAGGGATTATTGTATTTATCTTGGAGAAAGGTGAAATTACCCTTGAAGTTTCTTTATCACTTTAGAAAACTTCATCAATCTTTGTAGTTAGTCTGAAGTCAAGTGTTACTGGATAATGGTGAAGGCACACTTCTGCAAATTCATGCTTGAGTAATGGTAGACAGAGTAATTTAAGGTAGGCAGGAACTGGCTCTTGATGTGCGTATAGGATTTCAACAGTCAAAAGATGGGGTGGACAGAGGGAACATTGTTCCAGGCAGAGGGAACATTGAGAACAAAGGCAGAAAAGCACAGATACTTTTGGAGAAATGGAATCAGTTCCCTTATGTTTAAAGTATTAAATGCATTAGAAGTGGGGGTGGGGGTGATGGGGGGATAAGGACACATATGTAATACTTTAATCAATAAAGAAAAAATGCATTAGAGAGAAGAGTGGGAGAGAAGGTGGTAAAAGTATATTGGTGTCTATATGCCTCTCTTCTCTTCCTCCAACCAGAGGATTCACTCTTGATAATAGGTAGGGCTTGTCTTTTGTACTTCTCTAAGGGCTTAACACTTGACTAGGTACACAATAGGGGTTTAATATGTTTTGGTCAATTAGACCATAAGCTAATAGTGTTGTGCATTTATATCTACTAAGATAAGAGTTTGGCCACAAGAACTACAAATGAGGGTGGAAGCTGGGGTTTAGATACTAGAGGCATAATTCTCATGCTTGAAATCAGGCAAGCTAACCGACCAGCTAACATCCAGAGCAACACTTCTCAGACTTTAATACAAATCTTGTTAACATGCAAATTCTGATTCCATACAGCTAGCTGTGGAGGGACCTGTGAGTCTGCATTTCTAATAAGCTTCAAAATGATGCCTAGGTTGCTAGTATGGAGACCAAACATAGAATAGCAAGGATCTAAAGGTCCTTCCCAGCCCCCACTCCTTGACTTTTACAGACTCCAGACTCTTAAGTGATGGGACATAACTAAGTATAGCTTATGGACAAGCTGAAATTTAAAGTATCTCATGAAGATTTTTCTGCTGTTAGAATTGTTGAGGTACATTTGGACTGATGGCATCCCACCTGTGTTATTTAAAAATGTTATTCTTAGATGAGTATAGTTCTATCTGGTTGGAATAATAGTGTAATGTAGTCTATTTTAAAATAGGGCAAGTCTTTACTCTCCAAATATAGACTTATCTATTGGTCGAATATCCCTTCTGTCTAAATTCCATGTCTGTTTCCTCATTAGAATTATAAAGTTGTGTTTCTCAGGCTAATGGCTCACACAAGGGACAGTCAAACTCTAGTCACTAGTATTTTGAAAATGATTATTATTTTATGAAAAAAAAATATAACTGTGAGAATCAGGATTGGTAAGGAATAGTCTCCATGATGAAAATAAAAGCAATGGTAAATTATTGCATATATTAATTGGCTTTTAACTAACTGCACAATACCATCAGGCTACGTTTTGGCAGCACTATAGGAGAAAGGCTAGGGTGCTGACTACACAATTACAGTCTTATCGAGAAAGATGCCAATCTTCAGACAAACATCAGAAGTTTGCTTTTCTTTTTTCCTCCAAGACTAGATAGATAGATGATAGATAGATAGATGATAGATAGATAGATAGATAGATAGATAGATAGATAGATAGATAGCAAATATAGACCCAATAATGAGATATTAACAGAGCCTGAAGTCTGGAGGCAAAGAAAGGCTTGACCATTCATCTGAAGCCTGGCCTTTTATGTTCTCTCAGTGTTTGAAATACCCATCTGCTCAGGTTCTCAATGCAGCTTTTCAAGTCTCCTCATCTGTCTAGCTTTAGCCTCTGGAAATAGAAAGATCTATTTAGCAACATTGACTACTCTCATGTACAGCTGATAGAAGAGGTTTTCTGCAGAATATATATTAAAATCAAGAACACAAGAAGAAATGAAGGAATTCTGCTTTTGCATTTAACTCAATTTTTCTCTCTTTCAAGGGCTAGTAGAGCAATTGTCTTGCTTTCTTTTCTACTGAAAGGGTGTGGGCTGTCCTAAGCACTAGCACAGCAACCTAAAAACGTACCTATTTTCTCTGAGAAAGGACTGAGCTCTCACAAGAAGCTCCCTGCTCAAATAAAACAAGGCCTTTAGATCCCTGGCTATATTTCAATTACAATTCTATTGGATTTGAGCGAGTGAAGGGGAAAATAAGATATCTGGGGGGTTGGCTATCTTAATCTGTGCCAGTAACTTGCATTCTGATAAACTCCATTCTTATCTGTGATTCCTGTCCTGCCTTGCAGAACCTGTGTCCCAGAATACTCCCATTTCACAGAGGCCATATACCATGAACCATATACAACCCCCTGAGGGGGGTTGGAAGTGCTGGCACCAGACAGGTCTCTAGGTGTAATCTCACTTCCCACTTCCAACTCATGGTAAGGGGGAGGGGGCTGAAAAGCCCACAAAGGGTCCAGAAACCTGGCCCATATTTGGGGGACAAAGGAACTAAAGGGAATAAAGGGAAAACTTCATCCATATTAATCACTCAGGATTTGGAGACTGACTCCCCTGAGTCATGGCACTAGTGCAATCTGCAATAAAGGCTACTTTCTGAATATCCTCTGAGTGCCTGGCTGATTAATTCTCCCACACCACCTGGCAGCTTATCTGCAACCTGAGGATTCCAAGTGAATGTTAACCCTCCTTTTCTCTTCTCTTCCTTCCTTTTATCTTTCTTTGCTTCCACATATACATGTTTAAAAATTGCAAAAGAACTACCATGTTGCAAAAGATTAAATATTACAAGTAGTGAAGGCTCACCATCCCCCCTTTTAATTACAATATGTTTAGTTAATATCTACCATTTCACATAGTTAATTTTTTTCTGTTGTGGAAAGAACTTTTAAGGTTTACTCTCTTAGCAACTTTCAAATATACAATACAATGTTGTTAACTGCAGTCACCATGTTGTATACTACATTCCCAAAACTTATCTACCTTTTAACTGGAAGTTTGTACCCTTTGGTCACCTTCATCTATTTCTTCTACTCCCACCCCCATTTGGCAACCACCAATCTAGTCTCTATTTAATCCCACTGTCTAGAGGTTAACAACTGTTAATAGATTGGTATAAATTCAGACTTTTAAAAATCTTTATTGTTGAAAGTATTACATAGGTCCTCCTTTCCCCCCCTTTAACCTCTTCTAGCCCACTCCCATCACCATCCCCCCAACCCTTATCACCTCATTGTCTGTATCCATGGGATGAGTGTACAAAAACAAACTATTGTACATTTACACAATGGACTATTATGCAGCAATAAATTCAGACTTTTAATAAACATATATAAATATATACGTTTATATATAATTTTAGTTTATAAAAATTGGATATTTATGTACTTTTCTAATTTACCAATATACCATGAATACTTTCCTCATTGCATGACTCCATAGTATCCTGATGTCATAATCTATTTAACTTTCCTTATTAACAGAAATTTTATTTACACAAAATTTTTATATGAATTATACTACAACAAATATATTTGTACAAAGCAAGCTTTTTTGTAGCATAAATTCCTAGAACACTTACCAATTCTAGGTATTTCAATCCTTTAATTTTGTTGCCAGTTTGAAAAATTGTATATTGGTATTGTTTTAATTTCATTTATAGTTGGTGAAACTGAATGCCTTTTTATATGTTTGATGGCTATTTATATTCTTTCTTTTGAAAGACCTGCTTGTACCAGGAAATGCAGAGGGCAAACAAGCCAGGTCTTGTGACAGAACTCTGGTAATGAGAAAAGGGTTATCAACTGTGCTTAGAAAAATAAAAAATATGTGTTTATTTTTATTAGAAGTACAAGTATGCTGATTTAAATGGTAAAAACTGAAAGGAAAGTAGAATGGGTCACTTTTAAGGACACAGAGATAGGTTTCATAGTATATTTAAGAGACAAGTCAATTGAACAGAAGAAAACATGGTATGATAAGACTGCTGGAGAAGCTGGCAGTGTAATTCTAACCATCTATTTATTTACTTATACTCAACAAACATTTCTGAGCACCTACAATGTGGGTACCAGTGGTGAACAAAGATCCTAGTCTCTGAAGTAAAACTGATTGAGTTTGAATTTTGACTCCATCTCTATGTCTGTGTGATCTGTGCAAATTCCTACATGTATTTGTGTTAAAGTTTCCTCATCTGCAAAATCTAATCTAATAAAAGAGAAACTTGAAAATTGGTGTCACTCTGCTACACCTAGGCCACGCCCACCAGCCAATCACAGTGACTATATGCAAATTAACCCAGCCAAGATGGCAGCCAGCAGCCACGGAGCTGGAGCAAGCAGGAGGCTTGGCCCGGTGTTGGAGGAAGCCAAGCTTTCCGCCTTCTTTGGCTGGCTGTGGCCTCTGCTCAAGGCAACAAAGTTTCAATTATAGAACATAAATAAACCCCAGATACCTGCTTCCAGCTGGCTTGGGCTCAAGGAAGCGCTGGGAGCCTGGGTTGTCAGGGGAAACCCGACCTGGGCTCCAGTTAAAGCAACAAAGTTTCAATTATAGAAGATAAATAAATCCCTGATATCTGCTTTCAGCCAGTCTCACTGGGAACTTGAGTCACTGGGGGCCTTGGCCAGCCTGCAAATAGCTATCAGCCCTTCACCCAGGCTGGCCAGGCACCCCAGCGGAAACACCCACCCTGAAGGGGGTGTGACCAGCCTGAAAATGACCCTTAGCCCCTCACCCAGGCTGGCCAGGCAGCCCGCAGAAACCCCACCCTGATCTGGGACACCCTTCAGGGCAAACCAGCTGGCCTCCACCCATGCATCAGGCCTCTATCTTATATAATAAAAGGGTAATATGCAAATTGACCCTAACAGCAGAACCACTGGGAATGACTGGTCACTATGACACATACTGACCACCAGTGGGAAGATGCTCAATGCAGGAGCTGCTCCTGGTGGTCAATGTGCTCCCACAGGGGGAGCTCTGCTCAGCCACAAGCCAGGCTGCTAGCTGCCAGCACAGCGGTGGTGGCCAGAGATTCTCCTACCTCCTCAGCAGCGCTAAGGATGTCCAACTGCAGCTTAGTCCTGCTCTCCGATGGCAGGTGGACATCCCCTGAGGGCTTCCGGGCTGCCAGAGGGATGTTTGACTGCCAGCTTAGGCCTGATCCTCCGGGGAGCAGGCTTAAGACAGCAGGTGGACATTCCCCAAGGGGTCCTAGACTTCAAGAGGGCACAGGCTGGGCTGAGCTGAAGGAGCCCTCCCCCCCCCGCAAGTGCACAAATTTTTGTGCACTGGGCCTCTAGTCCTATATAATAAAAAAGAAACATGCAAATTAACTATCCTTCTGCTATGCTCAAGCCACACCCATAAGACATGCCCACCATCCAATCAGGAGCAAGTATGCAAATTAACCCAGCTAAGATGGCGGCAGCCACAGAGCTGGAGTGAGTGGGAAGCTTAAATTGTCCCTGGAAATGGAGGAAGCTAAGCTTCCCACCTGCCCTGGCCAGCCCTCGGCTCTGCTCAAGGCTACAAAGTTTCAATTATAGAAAATAAATAAATCTCAGAAAAAAGGAGAGGCTGAGAGCTTAGGTTGCTGGGGGGCATGGCCAGGCTGAAAACATCCATCAGCCCTTCACCTAGGCTGGCCAGGCACCCAGTGGAACCCACCCACCCTGAAGGGGCTGTGGGTATCCTGAAAATGGCCCTCAGCCCCTTACTCAGGCTGGCCACACCCCCATGGGGTGAGGGTCCCTGCTGAGGGGCTTTGCCAACCTGAAAACAGCCATCAGCCCCACACCCAGGCCAGCCAGACACCCCAGTGGGACCCCCACCCTCATCTGGGACACCCTTCAGGGCAAATGAGCTGACCCTCACCCATGCACCAGGCCTCTATCCTATATAATAAAAGGGTAATATGCAAATTGACCCTAACAGCAGAACCACTGGGAATGACTGGTCACTATGACACACATTGACCACCAGGGGGCAGATGCCCAATACAGGAGCTACCCCTGGTGGTCGGTGCACTCCCACAGGGGAGCTTTACTCAGCCACAAGCCAGGCTGACTGCTGCCAGTACAGTGGTGGTGGTAGGATCCTCTCCAGCCTCCTTAGCAGCACTAAGGATGTCCAATAGCAGCCTGCTCCCCGCTGACAAGTGGACATCCCCTGAGGGCTTCTGGGATGCCAGAGGGATGTCTGACTGCCAGTTTAGGCAGTCAATCCCTGGGTAGTGGGCCTAAGCCAGCAGATGGACATCCCTTGAGGGGTCCCAGACTGTGAGAAGGCACAGGCTGAGCTGAGGGACCCCCCTCCCTGAGTGCACAAATCTTTGTGCACTGTGCCTATAGTGGATATAATAATAGTATATACTGCATAGGGATGCTGAGAGGGTTAAATGAGATAATGCAAGTAAAGTTCTATGCACAGAGTAAGCACCTAATGAGGCTTATATTTACAATTCCTGGCAAATGAGTTGCTGTTTTCCTTTCCAAAATCAACTCTGAAGAAATTATAGATGCCAGAGTGAATGATAGATTCCAGGAACACCAGTAACCACAGCAAAAACACTGTGAAGAACCTCTGAGGATACTGAAAGCTGCCTTGAACTGGTGTGTGTAGAAGGTAGATAGTTGTAGCTTGGTGTAGGCATCAGATAGGATATGGTAAAAAAAAATTTTTAGAGCTCTACTGCTGCCTTTCCACTGTGTACCCTTAGTATAATTACTGCTTGCTTTATTCATTATAGAAATCAGCTGCAAAAGCCCAAATTACTGTGTCAGTATGCTAATATACAGATGGGAAATACAAAAGTCCTGCTGGGGTGAGGACTTTTGAGCATCAGGATGGACTAATAAGTTGCCCTCTGGTTTTCATTTATCCACCTCTCCACCTCCAAATTATTAGATCTGATGGATTGCTACTCAAGGTGACTGACTGAAGGAGTTGCCTCATAAGGTGCCAGGATATAGGAGTAACACTAGTTCTGTGGTGTCTAGGGCTCTTCACTCGGACTAGACTAGGATTTGGCCTTGGACCCTTCCTTAATATACATATACTAGTGGCCCAGTGCAAGAAATGCAAGCACATTGAAAGGGAATTAATTAGAGGAAATATTTTGATATTGCTATTTGCCCTTTCTCCTATAAGAGAAGTGTCAGAGATGAAAGAAAATTAGTAAAATGCATATGAAAACCTTCCTCCTGTCAGAGTCTGGGCCACGCCATGGGACCCAGAGTCAAGTCCCCACCGACCCGAATGCACCTTGAAATTGTGCAAGATCCAGACCTGGCTGGCCCCACCCCCATTGGTGAGATCCAGACCCAGCAGGCCCCTCCCTCACCAAGCCCTGCCAGTTGGGGAGTGCAGCCACAGTCCCCTGGCCTGGGCTGGGGTGTGTGGCCTGAGGCCCCCCATTAAGCCCCACCTGGTGGGGGGAGTGGCCTGAGGCTCCCCACCCTGCCCTGGCCTGGTGCCATGCAGCCTCAGGTCTCTGCTGATCACTCATTACAGCTCATTACGGGAACCCTGCCTCTGCTGTGGGAGAAGCCATCCCTTGATGATGTGATAGAGTGAGGGTCAATTTGCATATTACCTCTTTATTATATAGGATTAAATTCAGTAGCTGATAACCTCAGGGAACAGGAATTAGCATACCTAGACTTCTGAGAAGGTTGGATAACTGCTATAGAAAGACAGGAAATTGGACGATATATAACATCTATTGCAAAATTATTAGAATAGAAAGGCGAATCAATTAAAATATGCAAGGTAAATATATTTAAGGAGTTAAGGTATAAATTAGTAATATGAAACAAAATAATTTAACAAGGATTAAATGGAAAATATTAGTCACAAGATACTTATTTGCGATTTCTGACACTCTTCATTTCTTTGTGTAGACTTCAGTTTCCATCTTGTGTCAGCCTGAAAATATTCCTTTATATTACTTTTTAAATGAATTGCTATTTTAGAATACATTTAGGCTTACCAAAAAAATTACATAGTACAGATAGTTTCCATATATGCTGAGTTCTCTTTCCCTTATTGTTAATATCTTATGTATGATAGTAGTATCATTAGTATGATACATTTATGTAGACTAGCTACATAAATTACTTGGAATTTTTTTTATATGGGAGGTTTGTATGTTATCCTTAATTTATTTGTTTACTAAATCATTTATTTATATCATTATGAACTTATGGATATTTATTTTATACTTTGGATTATAATCCAATACTATTTTATTTTCTTCTTAAAACTTTTCTAACTTTGGCTATTGTTCCTCCCTCCTCTCCCCCGCCCCCCCTAGTTGATTGCTATGTCCCATTGAGTTGGCTCTATCATTTTAAAACATTTTTTCTCTTTCTGATGCTACAAGATACTCTAGGCTCATCTTGTATATTTCTAGCTCTAACCCTAGAGTCAACCAGTTCTCCAAGGAGCCCTGGCTATTTTTTTTAAATTTTGTTTTATTGCTTAAAGTATTACAAAGAGTAGTACATATGTCTCCTTTTTTTCCCCGCCCTTGACCTTCCCCCGGCCTCCCCTACCCCCCAGTGTCTTGTGTCCATTGGTTAGGCTTATATGTATGCATACAAGCCCTGGCTATTTTTATTGTATAGTGATATCAGAAACCAAGATCTAGGTACTGGGTGAAACATTTCTTGTTGTGCAGGTTTGCTGGTAAAAAACTTATCTCAGCCTTGATTTGTCTGACACAGTATTTATTTAACCTTTATTTTCAAAGTATTTTCCCCCTTGGATATATAATTCTTTTGCAGCTTACATTATTTCTGATAAAAAGTCAGTATTTACCTTTTCCTCTATTCCTTTACATGTACGATGGTGTATTTTTTTTCTCTGGCTGCATTTAAGATGTTTTTCCATGTACTTGGTCTTCAGCACCTTGATTATGATGTGCCTGGTGTGGTTTTCTCTCTCTTTATACTGGTTGGGGTTTGTAGAGGTTTTTTGATTTGTGAATTCAGAATTATCAAATTGGAAAACTTTCAGCCTTTATTTCTTCCAATATTTTCCTTGAATTTTCATTATGGCATTGCAATTACTAGTACATATAAGTTAGACCACTTGATATTGACCCACATGTCACTGAGGCTCTGGTTATCCTATTCTACACTCTCCTGCCCATCACTTTGTGCTTCGATTTGGGTAGTATCTTTTGCTATATTCAAATTTACTTCTTTTCTGTAGTGTCTAATCTCCTGTCAATCCCATCCAGTAAACTTTTCATTTCAAATATTGTAATTTTCAACTCTAGTAGTTTTACTTGGTTATTTCTTATATTTCTCATTTATTTCCTCATTATGTCAATGTTTTCCTTTAAGCCCAGGATCACATTTTAATAGCTAGCTATTCTAATATTTTATCTGCTATTTTCCATTCTCTCTGTCTTTTCTGTGTCTTTTTCTAATGTTTGATATTTCTCCTGCTTATGTATCCTATTTACCTTCTTCTCCAGCTGTCTAGTAATTTTTTGTTGGATGCTGAATATTGTGTTGTTTTGTTGTCAGTGCCTGGCTTTTGCTGTCTTATTTTAAAGAACATTGAATTTTGTTTTGGCAGGCAGTTAAGTCACTTCCAGGCCAGCTTCAAACTTTCAAAACTTGTTTACAAGGTTTATTATGGTTAGGTCTAAGATAGACTTTACTGTAAGTCTAGGTTAGCATTATTACTAAGGTGTGATCTTGTGTATATTTCTTCTAGGGCAGAAAATTAGGCATAATTCCTCCCTACTGAATCATCTTCTTCTCTGGAATTAGAATTATTCCATTTTGCATTTGTTTTGTACTTGTATTTTATACATTTCAAGTTGTTTTAATATTCATTACCACATTTTAACTTTGTGGAAGTGGAAGATTAAGTGTTATTGTGTTCATGTGGTGGTATTTGCCCCATTGTATAGACAAGAAATTTTAGACCCCTTAAGATCATGGTGAAAAAGCCAGACCTTTTTCTAACTATAACTATAACTCTCAGATGTCTGCTGTTTCTTCAACATAGTGAAGGATCATAAAAGTTCAGATGTGCTGGGTGGTTATGAACTTATTTGCCAAATGGACCTTGCTTGAAAAGGCCTTTTGACTGGGACAGGCATTATCAAGTAAAGAGTGGACTGTTATATTTCCACTATTATATTTTTACTAGGGGCCCGGTGCACAAAAATTTGTGCACTCAGGGTGGAGGGAGTCCCTCAGCCCGGCCTGTGCCCTCTGACAGTTTGGGACCCCTCAGTGGATGTCCTATGATGGCCCCAGTCTGCCAGGCGCCTTGTGTGTGTGTGTGTGTGTGTGTGTGTGTGTGTGTGTGATCACTGGGGACCTGCCATCAGCCGCATCTGAGGCTCGGAGCAGTCCTCCTGTGTGTGTCTACCTGCCGGGGGCCTGCCTCCAGGCACACCGTGGAGGCTTGGAGCAGGCACCCCCTCTATGTTGATCTCTCAGACTCTTGCCCCCCGCTGCATGTTGTTCTCTTTTTTGAGCGTGGCCAGGGCTGGGTGTGGCCTGCCTCCCAAGCTTGCCTACTGCCCATCTTCCTCCAGCCACCAGAAAGCAGGGAAAACCCCCCTCGTGGTCAGGCCAGCCTTTTCCTGCTCCCTGATCCCCGGAAGGGACCTGGGAAGCCGCCAAGCAGGCCGCCAACTCTTTCCCACTCAC
>PVJC01045353.1:0-13729 GCA_004026665.1 Murina feae | reverse complement strand
TTCCTAACAACTTCTCCAGGTCGCTCTGATTCATACTAAGGGTGGAGGGCCACTGCCCCAATCGCTAGCAAAGAAAAACCAGGTCCCTTGCCAGTCGCCTTTCATTCATTAAAACTGGGCATGTTGGGGCCTGAATTACAGTCAGTCTTCTGATGGCAGAAAGGGAGGAGGAGAGGGCCGAGGTCAGGAGTGGAGAATGAGGAGGAAGAGGAGGTGAGGAGTGGGGGGAGGGGGGGTCCCAATCATCATGGAAATGGGCACTAGAAGTAGATCTCAACTCAAACTGAACCCACAACTTGAAAGTCAATTAAAATTATTGACCTTTACAATTTAGAGGGGGCCAATCCAACGGATAAAAAGATGAAGGTAATCAGCTCTCTAATGAAAGACAACCTGATTATTCTACTTCAAACGCAATTTAGTGGTGCGATACGTACCGTGCCATGCACGTGCGCCAAGAAGCGACGCACACTGCACAGAGCAGTAGTTAATTAGAACTGGGGTGAAGAGCCAGATTTCACAGGCAGGGAGGTGGGGAAAGAGCGACGCTTAGCCAAATGTACATCAGTGGGTGTGCAGCCCTTCTTACCTTTGAAGAACCAGCTTCATAGCTACACAGCAGTGTGGGAGAACACACAGTCAGTTTCCAACTGCCTACAGTCCCGCACAAATACAGGGAAATAATCAACAAAGGCAAAATTATGTGAGAGAAATAGAACGGATATAGGAGTTCCAGGAAGAAAGGGAATAACGGAAAAGTCCCACCTGCAGAAAGAGGGCTTGCTCACCCTTTAACTGAATAATGGCAAGGAGGTATCTAGCCCCATAGACACCCTGGACTCAGGGAATCATTTGTTCGCTTTATTTTTAAATTATTACCATCGGTCACATGTGGAAAATCACATTATTTGAAGCTGCTTAAAATTAAGTGGAACCATTTTTTATATTAACTAAAAAATGCGCAAAGTGAAATAATGATTTTTCAAAATTACGTGAGAGGGGAAGTTGGAAGACCATTTGGTTCTCAACTTCGCCTGCATCAAAGCCGTACACACCCAGATGCCAGTCAGGAAAGAAGTCAGGGTCTCAGGGGCACCCTGCAAGCTCTACCTGCCCTCATGACACCCACATGAGCCAGAGCTCTCGGTGCATAGCCTTTCCACACATTCCTCTAAGACAGGAAAAAGCTGGGAAAGCCGGCAGGAGCAGGCGCAGGACAAGAAAGGGAGGAACTGAAAGATGAGAAATACAGAGGGAAAAAGCAGGGAACAGAGAGCATTGAAAGCCAGCCCATGCCAGCCCAATTTTGCTACAGGATAGTCCTCCTGCTAATAAATGATTTAGTCATCACCAATGCCTCTTGGGAAGTCCATCTGTCCTTTTTATTTTTTTGTATTATATTGCAAAAATTTTACAAATAAACATCATTTGAATGAATTCATTCTTATTGCTTATCTATATATATAAAAGGCTAAGCAACCGTCCAACTGTCCAGTGGGTATAACATGCACTGACCACCAGGGGGCAGATGTTCTATGCAGGAGATGCCAAGTGACAGCAACTTTGCAGAGTGCCCTCTCGCACTCTGGGATCCCTCAGGGGATGTCAGAGAGCTGGGTTCAGCCTGATCCCCCCAGGCCAGGCCGAGGGACCCTACATGCCAGAGGGACCCCACTTACTCCACAGTTGCCCTTCGAGCCCAGGCGCCACCCCAGGTGCAGCCGGCCAGGGAGGAACCCCAGGATGTTGGCTCCAGGATGTGTCCGGCCTGTATCGCCCAGTCCCGCCCCCGCTGGCCACCTTCTAATTTATTTCCTTTTGATGTACATGAATCTGTGCACCAAGCCACTAGTGCTTCATAATGAAACATTTTAACCAATAAAGAGTGATCTCATCAGTTTTATCCACAGGATATTCAATATTCAATCCAAGAAGAAAATGGCTCCAACCTTGTTTTGGGTTTGATGCTACAAACACCAAGGACTCGGGAATAGATATCATTTCTATCTGTTAGGAAACACCTGCTACTTTGTCGTAGTGTATTTCATTTCAGAGATCCTCCATGATGCTTCTCAGACATACAGTTTCATCCACCTTTTTTTAAAGAATAGTTTGTTGATTTTCAGGGAGAGAAGAAGGCAGGAAAGAGAAATATTGGTGTGAGAGTGGAACATCTGTTGGCTGCTTCCTGCACATCCTCTATGGGGGTCAAGCCACAAGCTGGGTATGTCCTTGACCAAGAATCAAACCAGTGACCTTCTGTTGCACGGGACAATGCTCAACCAACTGAGCCACACTGGCCAGGGCCGTACTTCCCTTTTTCTGTCATCACTGGATTCTGACAGTTCATAGGTAATTGGTATTATTGTTTTGATGCCTTGACAATTATTTGTCTCCATTCCTTTTAAAAAAATAGCTTACCTGTGGGTATTGAATAATTCTACACAAACTGCGAAGGCTTCAGAGGTGCTTTCTTGAAATTTCATCATTTCATGAGCCACTGTGGAATTCTTGGTAAAATCAAGGCTATTTTACATTTATTGGTTTGGAAGCCATTTTCAACTTGACAAGCTATAGCAGATGTTTGCTATGAATGTTTTCTTTCGGTTCATATAAGCACCAAGATAAAGATAGCAGCCAAAATACTTCCTCGCTAGAGGAAAACAATTTTTTGTGAAGTACATTTTATTGATTTTCATACAAAACTGTTCAAGTCAAGAAAAAAAAATAGGATTCCCTGAAAGCAGGAAAACATAGAACGCCTCCTTATCACCATCCTCAGCCAGGCAAATGCTTTCAAGAAACAATCAAATCAGCTGCATGAACTTGTCACGCTGAAGACATCCCCAATTACTAAGCAAAATTGCTGAGGCATAACTGACACTTCGATTCCGTATCTGCTCAGTTGACAGGAGTCTGTGATCGCCAATCCCTGACCCTTTCTGCAGAGGCCTTCGTCTTGCATCTGCGTGGCTCCTGCCTGCAAGGCCCAGAAGTCTTCATCAGCTGCCATCACTCGGTGATACTGTTAAGCTGTGGGCTGGTCCAGCTTTTGCCTCTAAAGACTCACATTTCATGCTGGACTTCCCCAGCAAGGAAGGGAGGTCTGGGCAGCCTGTGGAATCACGCGGAAGTGGCAGACAGTGGAAAGGTTTTTAAGAAACCCGAGTTTGACAGGTAACTCCTGGGACTCCCTTTCATTTTCTTCATTCTCTACATCAAAATGTTGCCGAATCCCATGGAGTTTATTTCCCCATTCCGCTCCCACCGCCTCTGCCCGCTCAGCCCGGCTCTGTCTCCCACACGTAGATTTTGGTGACAACGGCTGACAGGTCTCCTTGCTTTTCCTCTCTCTGATGCGTTCTACGTACCATTGTGTTATCTTCAGAAAGCACAGCTCTGACCATAAATTCCCCTTTTGCAAAATGTTTCCAAGGCTCCTCATGGCACAGAAGCAAACCCAGACCTGCTCCTCACCTGGCTTTCAAAACTGTCTGCAGCTGAGTCCCACACTTACCAGATCCCACACTCAGGAGGGTCTCATTCTCCAGACCCTCACGGAAATGCCAAGTTGTAAAGATTAACAAGAACAGTAAGCATTTATTGATCTTAAGGGGAAAAAGAATAAAAGATGGTTCCCCCAGAAGAAGTTCTGGGAGGCAAGAGCATAAACAAATCCTGAGGGAGAGGCTGCTTTTAGCATATTCTTCACTCAAGGGAACCCTTCTCTCCCTTGCTTTTTGTCTCCAACATACCATTGGAAATTCTCTTCTCCAGCCATTGGACAATCCACAATTCTTCATATATATGGAAGCCGAAGGCCTGTCCGAACACTTGTGCTGTCTGCAGTTACCAGGATAAAACGTCTCCAATTTACACAAGAACACAAGGATTGGACAGTGGAGCATTGGAAAAAAGTCATGTGCTCCAATGAATCACGTTTCCAGTTGCATCATGCAGATGGGAGAGGGAGAATTTGGCAGAAACAGCATGAAAGCATGCACCCCACATGCATGAGTACAACACTTCAAGCTGGTGGGAGCAGCGTTATGGTTTGAGGCATGTTTTCCTGGCATGATTTGGGCCCTTTAATTCATGTGGAACAACATCTGAATAGCACAACATACCTCAGTATGGTTGCTGATCAAGTTCATCCTGTCATGTTGATGTGTATCCCAGTGGAGATGGCTTCTCCCAACAAGACAATACGCCATGCCACAGGGTTCATATTGTGCAGGAGTGCTTTCAAGAACATGAGGGAGACTTTACCTTGCTTAGGTGGCCCCCACAATCACCAGATCTCAATCCAGTTAAGCATTTGTGGGACGAAGTTAAAAGAGCCATCAGGCAGCTGGTTCCACAACCATCAAATCTCACAGAACTGGACAGTGCTATTCATCAGGCATGGTGTCAGATTCCTCACATCACCTTTCAACATCTCATGGAGTCAGTACTGTATTGAATGCAAAAGATGGCCGAACGAAGTACGGATGGGGTGGTCATAATAGTCTGGCCACTCAGTGTATATATTGATTTCAGAGAGGAAGGGAGAGGGAGAAAGAGGTAGAAACATCAATGAGAGAATCATCAATCAGCTGCCTCCTGCACACCCCACACTAGGGATCAAATCTGCAACGCAGGCCTGTGCCCTGACCGGGAATTGAAATGTGACCTCCTGGTTCATAGGTTGACACTCAACCACTGAGCCACGCCAGCCAGGCAATCCACAGTTCTCAAAGGCACACAATACTCTGCCACTCGGCACCTTTGCTCACCTGGTCCTCTTCACCTGGCCACTTTCTCCCTCCACATCTGTCCTGCAGGCACTATCCTTCCAGCTCTTGTCAAATTCTAACTAGTCCATAAAGTTCTCTTGGATCTTCAGCTAGCCTAGCCCTCCTCCATTTCCTCATGTGTATTTCGTGTCATTAAGCACATATCACCAAGTCTTACTGCTTTTTACGGATTCTTCTCCTCTACGTTGGAAAGATCTTAGAGGCAGGGATTTCACCCTTTTTTCCCCTTCATGACTCCTAAGATGCCCAGAACCTTATACACTTATAATCCCCATGAAATATGTGATAATCCACAGTCAGTGCTTTAACTGGGACCTGGACAAAGTGGTACTTGATGTAGTGTCTCTTTTTCTTGAAATTCTGATTATTTTTTCCATCTCATATTAAGACTTACTCTCCAATATCCACTAATGTTTGCTATAGTTTCCCTAACCAGGTTGCAAAGGCAATTCGCTCTTAGCCAGCGATAGAGTGCAGGGAAGGGAAGACAACACCCGCGTTCTCTGTTGTATTCTGCAAATGCAGACTTCCTTGGCTCTGCCTTTCTCTGATCATTCTCAATCCAAATGACTCAGTGCAACCACGGTAGTAGACATTAAGCTACAAAACAGCCGCAATTCGAAAAATCGGTTGTCAAACAAACAGCCCAGCCAGTGTGGCTCAGGGTTCAGTGTCGACCTATGAACCAGAAGGTCACGGTTCAATTCCTGGAGAGGAAATAAAACATAACCTTAGGAGAAATGTTTTAAAAACCTACATTTCAAGGGTTTTTTCAAGCAAACAGTCACACCTTAGCCATTTCTTGGAAGACAGAGAGCATAAGGATCCCCTTAAAATTGTTCTAATACTGACTTTAATTGCCTTATTTATAATTTTGAGTGCCCTATAAGCCAACAAGTTTTGTCTTCCAGTTTCAATAAGGAGACTTTTTTTCCAAAAAAAAAAAAAATTATCAAGTAAGTAACTCATTGAAATATCATTTAAAAGAAAGCCTTGCAGAGCTGTCTCGGTGGATGGAGCCAAGAGCTAAACTAAATCAATTCAACTGATGATATTGAGGTAGTTAGTCAAAGACCTTCATTTTATTTTGGCACTCGAACAGAAACACAGAACACAGCGCCCAGATGGCAAGTCAATAGCATTATTGTCATCTTCCAGGGGGAAGAGTATAATGTGGTTTCTACGGAAACAAAGGGAATATTGGCAGGGGTGCTTTTTAACACAAACTTTGACCTCAAACCATAACCCGCATGCTACAGAAAATGTGCATTGTAGGGCCAGTCTCCAACATTAAATTCATTATTTAAAAATAACCAAGTGGCAAAGAGCTTCATAGGCATCAGGTATAGTTCTAAATCCTTTACATATCCCAACACGTTTGATCAGTACAACCACCTTATAATAATATTATTATTATTATTATTTTAGTCTTATCATTATATTACATTAGCAGAGGCTCAGTGCACGAAATTCATGCATAAGTAGGGTCCCTAGCAGTACCAGCTGCTAGCTGCCAGCTGAGGCCTCCCTTCCCCAGCTGGGGCCTTCCTTTGTTCCGTGCAGTCCCCTGGTGGTCAACGCACATCACAGTGAGCAATCGAAGTCCTGGTGGGTTGAACTCCTGAGGAGATACTTTGCATATCAGTGCAAAGTTATCACACTGCCTCTTCATTGAATGGATGAGGAAATGAGGCACAGATTCAGCTGTGGCCAAGTTCACCCAGGTAGTTGGTGGTAGCTCTGGACATGAACCCAGTCATTCTGGCTCCAGAGTCCATGCCCCTAACCATCCCACTGTCCTTCCCCTCCAATCTGTTCTTTAATTTTTCCAAAATGTGCTGTTCATCGAAAGCAAACTGAACTCTTACAGTCAAGAGAACGGATGTGCTACGAGTACACCCATGAAAGAAAGTTCTCCGCAGATTCCCACAGATGGAAGAACTACCTGCCCTTCTGGTCCATGACCCCATGGGCTACCCTGGGCTGGGAACCTCAGAGCCTTGATGTACTGGAAAACATCCCAGGCCCAAAAGGGCAGCCTGTAGGCCCCAGGTCTCCCCACAGGCTGACCGACCACCTCCCCAGCAGCGTGGGCAGAGTCATCTGACTACGTAAAGAGCTCAGTGAAAGCATTCTTTCCTTTCTTTTTTTAATCTTTATTGTTGAAAGTATTACATATGTTCCCCTTCTTCCGCCATTGACCTCTTCTCGCTCATCCCGCCCCACACCCCAGGACTTCACCACCACATTGTCTTGTCCATGGGTGATGGAAGTATTCTTTCCTTTAAGGACAAAATTAAGCTCAATCAGAAAGGTATTCGGAGAAAAAATATTGTGCTATGCTAAAGAGAAACTGCATTTCTGCTGGAAGAAAGAATGTTTCTTTGGCAGCTACAGAGAGATGCTGGCTTGATCATGAATGGGGGACTTGAACTCCGCAGAGGGGTAGCTCTAAAGACCAGGCCTTGGGCCTTCAGAGGTGGTTTTGCACAAAAGAACACCATCAGGCCAGTTCAGGGGGCTCCTGCACCTCTCCCTGGGCCCCGTCTCTTTCTTCCTGGCCAGCCTCCTCCATCGTCATCTAACTCCCGCACACTCTGATCTTTGCACTGGTCTCCTGCTGGTGACCCCGTTTCCAAACACCCTCTCCTGGTTTTTCACTTCAATCCTCCAGCTCCTCACTTCTCTCCTCGTCAGCATAAGCAAGACACAAGCTTTTATTTTATTTTATTTTATTTTATTTTATTTTATTTTATTTTATTTTATTTTATTTTTCCTGTCACCATTTATCCACCTCCACCCACCCCCCTCATTCCCACAATCACCACACTGAAGGGCAGTCTTTTAAATCACACCTGGACACATACATTTTTACTTCCTTTTCTCTGATCAGAAACAAAAATGGTTTTCCATTTTGTTTCTCCCAGAGGTTTCTACCCTTCCTTTCTCTCAAAAAAGAAAAAAAAAAGAAGAAAAAAGAAAGAACAAAAGGAAAGAAGGAAGGAAGGAAGGAAGGAAGGAAGGAAGGAAGGAAGGAAGGAAGGAAGGAAGGAAGGAAGGGAGGGAGGAAGGAAGGAAGGGAGGGAGGAAGGAAGGAAGGGAGGGAGGAAGGAAGGAAGGAAGGGAGGGAGGAAGGAAGGAAGGGAGGGAGGAAGGAAGGAAGGGAGGAAGGAAGCCTGTGTAACCAATTCTTTCTTTGCCTAAAGTTTTCAGCCATATATAAATCACTACTTCAGGAAAGTTATCTGAAACTGAAGAGTTTAATATAATATAAATAGCTACCTTGAACTTCAGATTACATTTTATTGCTCTAAGAGAAGTATGCAAATTCCAAGTAACAACTCAAGAGAAAAGAAAAATGAACAACTTCAGAATTTTTTCAATTATTCCAAAGAAGCTCATATCAAAGTCACTTTGATTTATAAACTTCAAAGACACACATGGATCCCATTTATTGAAGGGCCAAGTCAGAAATATTGATAAAACCATCCAGTTATTCTTTAGAACGGGTTAACCCTGGATTTTAACTCTCCTGCAATTTCTTAGCCTGACCTAAGTTCCTAATTGTCATCAATTTCAATTCTTTTGCTCTTGGATATTGCACGCTAACTAATACTGAATAGCACTTGATTCCTTATCACTCAGAACATAACTTTCTGAGACTAGACTACGTCTAGTTTATCTGAACTCCTGCTCACTTCTAAAACTATGTTTTATCCAATTTCATTAATGTATTTGGGTCAGTATAGCTAATATATTTCAGAGAAAGACTAAAATTTGCTCCTGTACATACATGTCTTTCTCTGTAGAACTCCTTTCTGCCTTTCCCTGCATAACTTAGTTTAATTTGATGTTTATAGTGTAAGAAAACTTTCCTGACATGACTATTATTACTCTAACTAAGGGCCCGGTGCACAAAAATTTGTGCACTCGGGGTGCAGGGAGTCCCTCAGCCCGGCCTGTGCCCTCTCACAATCTGGGACCCCTCAGTGGATATCCTATGATGGCCCCAGTCTGCCAGGCGCCTTTTGTGTGTGTGTGTGTGTGTGTGTGTGTGTGTGTGGCCACTGGGGACCTGCCCCCAGCCGCATCTGAGGCTGGGAGCAGTCCTCCTGTGTGTGTCTACCTGCTGGGGGCCTGCCCCCAGGCACACCGTAGAGGCTTGGAGCAGGCACCCCTCTATGATGATCTCTCAGACTCTTGCCCTCCCCTGCATGTTGTTCTCTTTTTTGAGCTGTTGCCAGGGCTGGGTGTGGCCTGCCTCCCAAGCTTGTCTACTGCCCATCTTCCTTCAGCCATCAGAAAGCAGGGAAAACCCCGCCTCGTGGTCAGGCCAGCCTTTTCCTGCTCCCTGATCCCCGGAAGGGGTCTAGGGAGCCGCCAAGCAAGACTCCAGCCCCCAAGAGCTTGCTTTCCCGCTCCCCAGCCCGCCACCTTGCTTTCCCACTTCCTGGTGCCCTCCAAGGGCCTGGGAAGCCCACCAAGCAGGCTGCTGACCCTGCCGCCTCCTACCCACTCCCTGATGCCCCTCCAAGGGCCTGGGAAGCCCACCAAGCAGGCTGCCGACCCTGCCGCCTCTTTCCCGCTTCCCGGTGCCCTCCAACCCTGCCGCCTCTTTCCCACTCACGGGTCCTGGGTCCTGCGCTGTCCCGCCCTGCAGCCGCTCTGTGCACTCGGGAGGTCCCTCAGCCTGGCCTATGCCCTCTCGCAGTCTGGGACCCCTCGGGGATGTCCACCTGCTGGCGTGCCTGACCAGCCTGGGTGAGGGGCTTTAAGGCTGCCCACAGCTCCCATTGACCAACGTCCCAGCAAGGCCGGCTGGACGCTCCTATAATTGATGCTGTTCCTTTAAGGCAGCCTTTTACTAACGAATCCTCCTCTCTGCCTCACCTCGCAGCTTCTATAATGAAACAATTGTTACACTTAATTGTTGCAAATGTGCGTTTTTGCTTCAGGCCAAAGGCTAAGGAGCCAGCAAGCGGGTAGTTTTGCTCTGGCTCCTGCTGCAACGGACGCTGCCTAAACGTTTACTCAGGTCCATGAGTGGCGGCTGCCATGTTGGCTGGACTAATTTGCATACAACCGCTCTGATTGGCTGTGGGCGTCCCGGAGAAACGGTTAATTTTACTATTCCGCTTTTATTAGTTTAGATGTTATTTTCCACTGACCCTGTTTCCCTTCTTTCAAGCCTCACGTGTTTCTTCTTTTGCTGCCCAGCTAATCCAACATGTGACTCTACCCACCAGCTTCCATTGCCATATGCAGCACTTCCCTCTGCCTTGTAGCTTACGCATCTTGAATTTACTCCCCACCAACCTCCAACGCTGTGCTTTAGCTCCACGAGGCAGAGGGACTGTCTTCTGCTCTTCTCCGTGTGCATTTCACCTTGGGATGGGCTCATCCAGGTCTGGTCAGTCCTGCCCCTGTGCCCCAGTCCTCTGCACATGAGCCTCACATTTTCACAGGCTCCCTCCAAGGGGATGTCCAGCCATCACCTCAAACTCAAGAAGTCCAAAATTCTGCACATCAGATTCCTCCTCAAATAGGATCGCTTTACAACCAGGTGGTTTCAAATATTTATGCATCAGAATGGAGAGATGTGTTTAATGTTTCCCTGGCTTTCTGCCTGCCACCGCTCAGAAGCACCCTCAGGGGTACCCCCGAAGTTACCACACTCACACCTGTGCTGTGTGAGCAGGCTCCTGCCTCCCTGACTGACAGCTCTCCCTCCCCGCCCCCAGCAGGCCTGAGCGCTGTTGCCAGCCTAATTGCCTAGTTACCTGGAAGGAGGGAGCGTTGATCAGTTCACCCCTATTATTAAGAACCTTCCATGGCTACCTCCTTCCCCCCTCCCCTCCCTTTACTGCACAGAGGCACCAGGTGCTGGCTGTAAAGATCCCCCATAACCCTCCTCTCCTCAACCACCCTCACCTCCATCAGGCTCTCCCTACATCGCTCTCCAACCGGCCAGGTGTGTTACTGATCCTTCATTCCCCCCCCCCTTCTTTCAGACTCAGCTCAAATTCTGCCTTTTCAGAAAATCTACTCTTTATTCCAGATCCAGACCATGATCTTTCTTTAAAATTTTTTTTTTAATTTTTTAAGAACCAAGAGCATTTTAGGAAGCTAAACGCTGGCCCCAATGCCAGATCTGACCGAGAGAGGGAAATAATTAAAACTACAGCCTGTCTCATTTACAAATATAGATCCAGCAATTCTAATAAACAAGCAATTTAACCAGCTAAATTCTATAGCATATTGTAAAGAATGTCCACTGAGCAGAATAGAACCACAAATTGAATTTATTATTCAGAAAACAATTCATCTCAAATATTAACTCAATAGATCCAGTTAGAAAAATGAACTCAAGTGATGCCAGCCTGCGCTTTAAACCAGAAGGTGAATGCTTCCTCAATGTGGAAAGCAAGGCCGGAGCCACACTGAATGCGAACTTCTTGAGACATGATGTTGAAGTACAAGTGAGAGGAGGCCTCAGCATGTTACTGTGAATATTCAACATGGTTCTACACGTTCTGGTCAATACTTGAAAGTTTGAAATAAAAAGGTTAAAGTTTAAGGATGCATGAGACATTATATCGCATTTGCATGTGATAAAATTATATTCCTTAAAACACACACAGAGAAAACCAACTGAAAACTCATAGTAAAGTTCAATAATGCAGAAGACATACGTCTAAAAACAGAGCTTCCCAAAACAGCAGCTGAAGTCCGTTTTTAAAAAACCATAGAAAAAACATGGTAATTGCAATGGAAACCAAGCGGACAAAATTCCTAAACTAATCCAACCCAATAACATCCATAAACCTACCAAACGTTAAAGAAACAGGATTTTTAAGTTTCATAAATGGAAAACCATGCCATCCTCTTCCCTGAGAAGGGCTGATATTAAAAGGCGCCATCTTGCCAAATTAGTGGACAAATTTACTGCAGTTCTTGCACTCAAATAGCCATGAAATTTTCTAACTTGTCTAAATGATTCCAAGACTCATCTGGAAAAATAAAATGTGGAGGCCAGCTTTTTTTAAAATATGTTAGTGAAAAGAGTAGTGAATGAGGACTTGGCTTACTAGATATAAAAACTTTAATGAAAGTACAATAATGTAGATGGTGCAGTAATAGCACCGGACTTGACAGAATAATAGGACAGACTAGATAGCCTTGAAATAGGACTAAAAATAGATAAAAACTTAATAAAGAATAATAAATGAAAACTTACCTGCCGTAGAAATGCTGGAAGTAATTTCGGTGAATATAAAGCTGATTTAAAAGCAATGGGATAGATCACCAAGGAAAAGATGCGCAGATTTGACTGGGTAACTTTCAAAGTGTGTGTGCCACTGAAATAAAGCTCATCAAATAGAACAAACAGTATTTTAAAAGTTAACCACAAACCCTATCAGAAAACACCATAAAAATATTTGAAAGTAACTGGGGGAAATGCTTGTCACATTGATTACAAGTTAATACCTTAATTGGATAAAAGAGTATTAACACGCCAATGAGCTTTCCGCTGCTGTAGTAACAGGTTGCCACAGATTTAGTGGCTTAAAATAATCCAAATTTGTTTTCTTACCTTTCTAGGGGTCAGGAGTCCGAAGTTTCACAGGGTGATGTCCACAGGCTGGTTCTCGCAGACTCTGGAAGAGGCCCCGCCCTCGCCTCTCTGGATTCTAGGCCACCTGCGCTTTTCACTCCTTCCTTCACCTTCAAGCCCCGGATGTAGCATCCCCAGTCCTCTGCGCTGCCCTCTCTTCCATCATCAGTGGCAGCTGCTCCGACTCCAGCCCTTCCTTCCGCCTCTCCCCTGTAAGGACCCCACCTGGATGACCCCAGGTAACCTCTTCATCTGCGTCCTTGAGCCATCACCTCTGCACGCCCTCTGCCAGGTGACACGTGCCCAGGCCATGGAGATGTCACTGGGCGGCCATTATTCCATGTGCCCCACATGTCGGTGGAAAGGTAGCTAAAGGAGCAGGCAATGGACAGCAACAAGAGCAAATACATAAATGGCCAATAAACATGTGAAACACGAATTCCATCTCACCAGGATGCCAACACCTGGAAAAATAAAGCATGGTGAGGTACTGCTTTTGTCTAACAAATTGACATCGATTTTTCTACAATGTGAATACATGATTCTAGCAAGAGTATATTCTGAAAAACCCTCTAGACACTAATCAGGTAATATGTGTCCAATTACCCAATAATTTTATTTCTTGACATTTTTCTTAAGGAGTTACTTAGGGAGGTATTTAGAACATATAAGAAGGCTATGGCCCACAGTATTTAAAAGAATAATAAATTAGAAACTATATCCAACAATAAAGTATTGGCTAAATAAATTGTGATAAAGCCACCTAAATAAATATCATGCAGGCATTAAAATTAGCTCTTCAAAGCTTTTTAATATTATGGAGGATATTCTCACAAGATACCGGGGAAGAACAAACAAATAAAACACAAAACTGTATATATAGTTCAGATATGCAAATAGAAGGCTAATAATGGTTAGCTCAGAGTCATGGGACTATGGGTTATTTCTATTTTCTTTCTTATACTTTTTATATTTTCTAAATTTTAATAATAAATATTACTGTTACAATCATAAAAAAGGTAATTAAAATTTTTCAAAGTGAGGGACAGCAAAGTGAGGGTGTTGGCCACTGAGCCTTAGAATTCTAAGCAGGATGGGAAATGCAGAGTTACAGGCTCCCAAATGACAAGCTCCCACGTGTCAGTTGGGGACCACCCAGCATGTGCCACCAGGACCAGCCAGGCAACGTTGCCGGGAAAGGAGCAACACAGGACAAGTTCAAGCACAGAGCCGCCAACTCCAAGTGGAAGCGGGTTTTCATTCTTGCATGTGAGCTTAGAAAGGATTCCAGGCAGTTGCAGGGCCCTCCAGAGGCAGA
>PVJC01045352.1:0-13714 GCA_004026665.1 Murina feae | reverse complement strand
AGCAGCATGGTGGGGGCGTGGCAGTGGGGGACCTGGATGGCAAGGTGTGGGCAGTAGGGTGTGAAGCAGTCTTATCTGCACCTCTGGGTTGGAGCCCAGGCCCAGGCAGGCCACTGCCTGCCCGGTCACCCAGAGCAGCAGCAGGAGCAGCGGCGGCCTTGGGGGGCGCCAGCTCCTGGCCCTGAAGCCATGGGTGGGGGGCAGCACAGAGATGGCGGGGGCACGTGGAACCTGGGCAGCGGCATTTGCAAACTTGGAAATGAATCCTAGACCTCCTCAGGCCACAGCCACCACCCCCTAGGCCTCATACCAACTACAATTTCTCACCTTATTTCTTCTGTCCTCTTCTAATAAACAACAGAACAGGAGAAAAACTAAGGCTTTCTTATCCTAGGAGAAAAATGGTGAGATGGTGGGCATTATCCTTAACCATTGGGAAGACACTTCATAATCCTGTTTGTTGAGACAATATTCTGGAAGTCTCCTGCTCGATATTTAAAAGTACCGAATTAAGACATACTGTTTAAGTAAATTAAGCCAGCACTGATTCAACAAATAAGTCCACAACTGGGCCTGGTAGTAAGCATTAGAGATATGGTGATAAACAAACAAAAAAGTCTCTACACATTTACGCAACTCTGGTTTTTCAAACAACAAGTCACACATATAAAGAAGATTGGTCTGTCTATGATGTTATCTCCAACCAAATTTGCAGAAATCCCAAGCAATTAGATGAAGGTTACAAGCACAGCCTCTTTACAATGTGCTCAATCTAGCAAATGAAAGAAAGTGAAAGAATAACAATACAAGAAAATACTTGCTAAATGAAAACCAACAATTAGCCAGTGACCTCTGAGGAAAGTGATTTTTGAAGCCATGGATTTTGAAAGAGGATTGAGCTCAGAAGATTTGGCTGAGAGGAGAGAAGGCAATCCTGATAAAGCTAAGGCATGGAAAGCAAATTGCCAGGAAATGATTAAGGTCTTCTGAGAAACAGAATGAGAAGAAATATTTGGGGAGAAAATAGAAAGAAATCTTAGAGAGAGGTGCATGGGCAAGAACATGGATAGTCTCAAACAAAACAAAAGTCCCATTTTTCTGGGAAGGAGGGAACTTCCGAGAGCAGAACAGATAACAGGTAGCAAAATGTTTATCTGAAGGTTTTCATATGGCTCTGGGGCCAAGGAATAAGATGAACAAAATGAATGGAGAATGAATCTGTATTACATTTCTGTATCTTCAATGTGTTTCTTTAAAGACTGAAGTGCAGACCCCACTCTTTAAAAAATGTTTTTATTGATTTTTAGAGAGAGAAAGGAAGAAAGAGGGATAGAGAGATAGAAACATTGATGAGAAAGACACATCTCTCGGCTACCTCCTGCACCTATTTGGGATTGAGCCTGCAACCTGGCTATGTGCCCTGACTAAAAATTCACTGGTGACCTCTTGGTTCATGGGTCGATGCTCAAAAACTGAGCCATACCAGCAGGACCAGACACTACTTTTGATCATACCACCTAATTAGATATTTCCAGATTCCCACTATTTAGAGCATTCTTTTTAGCTTTCATACTTTCTACAAATCCACTTTTTAAAAAATCCTCATCCAGGACAGGTTTTTCATTGATTCTAGAGAGAGAGAAAGGAAGAGGGAAAGAGAGAAACATCAATGTGAGATAGAAACATCAATCAGCTGCCTCACACATGAGCTCCAACAGGGATTGAACCTGCAGCCTGGATATGCGCCCTGACTGGGAATTGAACCCGCAGACCTTTGGTGTATGGGATAATGCTCTAATCACACAGCAACTCCATTCAGGGCTCTACAAATGCATTTTTATCATTTTCTTCTAAACATTATTCTCCAGAAGCCTTCTCTAATGGAACCCCAAAAGTGATGCTAATTCTACTTTGTATCCTCCTCAGTCTTTAAGTATTTTGTTTCCTCTTAAGTGATTGCTCAACTTGCTAATTCTCAGTTAATCCAGATGCAAGCTCTATGAGTTTTTCTTATTACTATGGAATATAAGTTCAGAATATTGTCATTATATTCAATTATTCATTTTTATACTATATAATAAAAGGGTAATATGCAAATTGACCCTAACAGCAGAACCACTGGGAATGACTGGTCACTATGACACACAGTGACCACCAGGGGGCAAACGCTCAATGCAAGAGCTGCCCCCTGGTGGTCAGTGTGTTCTCACAGCAGGAGCTCTGCTCAGCCACAAGCCAGGCTGACGGTTGCCAGCACAGCAGTGGTGGTGGGAGCCTCTCCTGCCTCCTCAAGAGTGCTAAAATGTCTGACTGCAGCTTAGGCCTGCTCCCTGCTCCAAGTGGACACCCCCCAAGGGCTCCTGGGTTGCCAGAATGATGTCTGACTTCCAGCTTAGGTCCAATCACCCAGGGAGCGGGCCTAAGCCAGCAGGTGGATATCCCCTGAGGGGCCCAGACTGCAAGAGGGCATAGGCCAGGCTGAGGGACCCCCCCCTTCTTCCCCCCCCCACGAGTGCACAAATTTTTGTGCACTGGGCTTCTAGTTTGTAACAAATAGAAATACAATTTATTTTTGCAATACTGTAACATTACTGAATTGACTAATTTTTTGTGTGTCTTATTTTGTAGAATCATTGGGATTTTCTGCCTAGAAACTAATGTCAGTTGAGGATAAAGACAATTTATTTTGCTCTTCATAATTTGTATACCTTTGCAGTCATTTTCTTCTTTCACTGATTAGAACTAGTACAGTGTTGAATAGAACTGGTGAGATTAAGATGCTCTTGTCTTCTTTCAAAATATAGGATCAAGGGATTTAAGGATTCACCTTCAAGTATCACCACTTAACTGAGATGTTTTTATGATATTCATTTTCACATTGAGGACATTCCCCCTAATTCCTAGTTTGCTGACAGTTTGCTATCCTAAATGTGTGCTAAATTTTTTTAAGTTTGCATAGATTAAAATGACCTATACTTTTTCTTTTTTATTCTATTAGTTTGGTGAATTATATTAATTGCTTTTAGATGTTGAAAAAAATCTTACTTTCTTGTAATAAACTCCTCTTAGTCACGCTGTCTTATGCTTTTTAAATATTGCTGATTTCATTTGCTAATTTCTGTCCATCTCATCTATGTACATGAGACATATTATTATGAACATAGACACTCTTGTAAGAACTGATCATATGGGTGCTACCTTGCAATTTTCTGAAAGTGTCTGTGGAAGGTTGATATTTTTTCCTCCTTACAGGTTTGATTAAATTTACCGAAAAGCATAAAGTATGTGATTGTCTCACCACTATCCTATACACTTGAAACTAATCCTATATAATAAAAGGGTAATATGCAAATTGTCCCCTCCACCAGGAGTTTGACCAGAGTTCAACCAGGGGGCAAGGCCAGCCCACCAATTTCCCAGGACCCCTCCCCCAGGCGGCCCCACCTCTGATTGCCCCTCCTCACACTCTAATTGGGGGCAGAGCCAGCCCACCAACCTGCTGCGTCCCCTCCTCCTGCCCGGCCTGATCAGCTCAACTGGGGCAGGCTGACTGGACCCCACCCATGCACAAATTTTTGCACTGGGCCTCTAGTACAAAATAATATTGAACGTAAACTATAATTGAAAAAAAAATCATCTAAAAGCTTTCTGGCTGTGTGTGGGGTTTTTTTTTCCAAGAAGGTTTTTAATTATGAAGACAAATTATTTAATAGATAGAGGGCTATTCAACATGTCTATTTTTTCCCCTTGTGTCTGTTTTAGATATGTCTATGTGCCTTAAGTAATTAGTTCACTTAATTTAAATAATCAAACAATGTCAGAGTTCATTGTTATTTATATTATTTATTTATATGTCTGTAGGATTTATAGTGATATCCATCCTTATTGATATTGATAACTGTGCTTCCTTTTTTTTCTTTGATCAGTTCACCCAGGGATTTATTAATTTTGTTAAACTTTTCTAAGTAATTCCTCTTAATTTTATCAATTCCTCCATTTTTATTCATTTCATTGATTTCAACTCATCATAATTTTTTCTATGTATTCTGAAATTAATTTACTCAGTTTTTTCTACTTTCCCAGAGTAGATTACTTTCAAACCTTTTATTTTTTTTTCTTATATAAGCATTTTAAATGCTTGCAGTGCTTTAGCTATATTCACAAATTTTGATACATGGTCTTTTCCTCACCATTCAGTTTGGAATAATTTCTAAATATCACTGTGATTTCTTCTTTGGCACATAGTTTACTTAGAAGTATGTTGCTTAATTTCCAAATATTTGATACTTTACTAGATATTTTCTTTATTAATGTTTAACTTTGGTCAGAGAATATAAATGCATTGAAATTACTTAGACAATTTTTAGAGTACAGCATATAATTTATCTTTACAAATGTCCCATTTGCACTTGAAAATAATATCTTCATGATAAATTAATTCTGTAATCATTTTTAAATATCTCTCTGTATTTATTATCATATTCAATATCCTGAAATCTACTTTGTCTGATACTACCATATAATCATCTGAGTACCGTATATTTTGAGTAATTTTTCCATGGTGCTACTGTTTTCTATTATTTTACTTTTAGCCAATCTGTTCCTCATATTTAAAATGCATCTCTTATAATAGCATACAATTTGATTTTTCTTTTAGTATTCTATTGTCAATCTCTGCCAATTAATTGGAGTATTTACTTCATATACACTAATGTAATTATTGACAGAGTCGAGTTTTAAGCTATTATCTTGCTATTAGTTACCTATTTCTCCCATGTGTTCTTTACTCATATTTTTCTCTTTCCTGTCTTCATTTGGTTAAAGAAGTCAATCTTACTAAAGTAATTATTGTTATCTCTATTATTAGTGTTTAGTCCTGCTTCATTCTCTTTTTTTGGTACTGGTGTTTACTATTGCCTTAGGGATTACAATATGCATCCTTAATTTATCAGAGTGTTATAGAGTAATGTTTTCAAGGTAAATGTTATGCTACTTCATGTGTACTGTAAGATTCTTACAAAGATACTTCCTTTTACTCACTTCCCTTTCTCTGTACATTGTCATAGGTTTTACTTCCTCATATGCTACAACATCCACAATCTATCATTATTAATTTATCTAAGTAATCAAGTGGTTCTTAAGCAAATTAAGTAAAGACAGAAAAAGACAGTCTAAACTATTTATCCATATGTTTGCTATTTCTGGTTGTATCCTTTGTGTTTATTTGTGTTTCCATGCAATGCTAAAAATAAAAACACCCTCTCTTGGTATTTATTATGTGCTAGCCTGAGTGTATGATATTGCTCCACCTGTGTTCATTTGAAAATGTTTTTATATCACCCTTTGAAAAATATGTATTTTTATTTATTTCAGAAAGGAAAGGAGAGGGAGAAAGATATAGAAACATCATTGATCGGCTGTCTCCTGCACGCCCCCTACTGGGGATCAAACCCACAACCAGTGCCTTTGACTGGAATTGAATCTGGGACCCTTCAGTCCACATGCTGATGCTTTATCCACTGAGCCAAACCAGCTAGGGCTATCGCCCTATTCTTAATAGTATTAGAAAAATAAATAGACATTTGTATCTAGTAAGATAGAAATTGCTATGAAGGAGGCTTAGAAAGAGTTGTGGAAGTGTATGGAAGAGGCTTTCCCTCAGTCTTGAAGGAGTCAGGAAAGGTCTGTACACACGGTAGCTCAACTATTTAAAAGATGAAAGAGGAGTTAGGAGATTGATCAGTGAGATGAACAGAGAGGCCAAGGGAGTTATTTCCAAGCAAAGGAAAATATAATACACTTAACCGAAATTCTATAGTATATTTAGATTGTTTTTATTATTCCCCCCTTTTCTTTTGTTTATTTACTGATTATACAGCACTTTCCTTAAATATTCCATATGTATGTACCTGTATGCTTTACTCATAATAAAACTAGAATTAAGCATTTCACATGCAAGGTATCATATGTTTAACCTTTTATTACACACAAAATGATGAACTTCTCCCTGGGATGGTTGTATCAATTTGCATTCCCACCAGGAGCCTATGAGCGCAGTAAGTTTTATATTCCTGAAGATTAGAGCATAGTTATTGAAATATCAGACACCTCATTATTCCTTGCTTCTCTGCCATTGTTGGGCCACTTGTAGATCTATCTTTTGCGTTCTCAGCAAAAGTCCAGGTCCTAAGTGGAAGCTGCCAAGACTCCTTCAGAGAGTCATTCTTGGCCTCTGAGGTACATAACCTTTCCTCCCAGACCAACTTCACCATATGCCCCATATGTACCCTCAGGCTCCATACGCACCCTTGGTCCCTGCTCTAATAAATTCTTGGGAATCTCAATTCCCCACAAAATGAGATTCCTAACTTACTGCCCAAATTTTCCCTCCGAGGAATTGAAAATCTGCCTCCGAATCCCATTCTTGTTTCTGGATCCACCGTGGAAACCGCAGACAAAACCTTATGATGACCATGATCTCTCTGTACTACGCATTGTCATCCAGCCTGAAATCAATGTCGCTGTGTTGCATTTATTCATAAGGAGCCTCCCTGCAGGCCACCTCCACATTACATTCACACTTAAGAAAAATTTACATCATAAAAATCTTCATAGCAATGTCCAAAATTCATTTTTACTGCCTCAATCACATCAGAGGCATTACTGCACATTGAACACAGACTATAAATTTTCAAGACAGAATAACCTTAATCTGAACGCTGTTTGAAATTCCTTGGTTTTGTAATGAAGAATACCTTTGCTTGCTGCAGGTGAGCTATCAGAAAGAGAAAAGGCTCTTTCACTGACATTTTTTAATTCACCATTTTACAAAAACCTAAATCATTCTATGTAAGAAATAGATATTAATAGTCTATGTAAGAAAAAAAACCCTTCCATGGGAACAGATTCAAAAGAAGTTATATTTTGTTTGGTTGTACATATTCATGATTAAAAGTTTGCACAAATTTTTATTTTCTAAATTTAATGGTATATCATTTATAATATGACATCATAAAACAACAAAGAATTTGCATTTATTGATCTGATCATCAGTGAAGTTTTGTGTGGAATATAGCAACATACCTGGTGTATATGTCATTATCCCTTATGATGTCCATGGGGAAGAGACGTTACTAATTCTATACAGCATTCTTATCTTCTTGTGATGGGAAGGCGCTAATCCCAGTTTTCTTTTACTCCCATGCCTTGCCCTTAGCAGTACAGAAGATCTGAAAAAGTCAGGAAGGAGAGAAAGACAAGTGTTATATGACCTCACTCATATGTGGAATCTAAAAAAAAATGAATAATCAAACTGATGAACAAAATAGATCCAGAGACATAGAAGCATGGGACAGACTGATGAATCTCAGAGGGCAGGCAAGGGTGGGTGGGGAGAGATTAACCAAAGAATTGATATGCATATATGCATAACCCAGACAGTAGTGTGGTAAAGGCCTGGCGGGGGGGCGGGGAGTGGTAGCAGGTGTGGAGTAGAGGGAGTCAATGGAGAAAAAAAACTGGGACATCTGTAATACTTTCAACAAGATAATTTTTTAAGTCAGGAAGGAAATAATGGAAGAACATAACATCTTTTATGTTTTAGGTCCATCAGCACCACACACACACACACACACACACACACACACACACACACACACACACACCTAGAAGCCAAATCCTTTGTTCTTGTCATAGACAACAGACATCAAATGTGCATTCACAGGAAGGAAGCATGTTAGCCCTCCCTCTGTCTCTGTGCAGTGACCTTCTTCAGCCAGAACAGAGGATGTGGAACAGAAATCTCAAGTTAGGAGTAGTTGGCTTTCTTGCCTGCCTGCCACCAATGGACATCTATACACACTCCTAGTTAATTTGCTTTCCTCAATTGTAGCCACATATCCTAGCCATTCTTTCATGTCCAGTCTCAAATGTTGCTCCTTCCATAAAAACATTGTCTGATCTTTCCAAATAAATGAGGATTCTCAATCTCCCTACCACTTGTTTTCTCTCTGAAGGTGATTTCAGAAATTGTAATGTGAAATAAGAGTTGGTATGGAGGAGGACTTGGGAAGACAGTGCTGAGATAGATGCGGCACATCACCCAGAGGGAGTGAGGGATGCTTCACTGTGTGAATGGTATCTGGACTAACATCGCAAAAGTAAAGAATTAGGCTGGCGGGTGAGTTATTTCTAGACATCATGCGCCTTCATTTCTGAATCGAGTACCGAGTGTGTACCAAGGACTGTGTTAAGCTCTTTCAGTGCTTTTCCGCGCTTTCCCTGCCTTATAATTGTCTTTTACTCAGGATGAAAGCTATGCAGCTGTCCTTGACCCGTGTCTTCGCTCACACCCCACTTACAAGCCGTCAGAAACATGTTGACGTTTCTGTACAAATTAGTCCAGACTCCTAACGCTTCTCATGACCTCTGCCGCTACCATCAAGTTCCAGCTGGACAGAATCTCTGTAATAGTCTCCGAATCCTTTTCCTCCTTCGCCATTGCTTACCTGCTCCTCCCTGTGCTTACCCTTGTACTTCAAATTTAAGATTATGCCACTTCTCAGTGAAACTCTGTAATGCCCCCCTTCCCCTCAAATTGCTACCGTGGCAAAAAGATACTATGTTGCCTGGTCTTTCCCTCTGGTTACCTTGCTGATCTCATTTCCTAAAACTCTGTCCATCACTTATTCTCTGCCAGTCATATTGGCTGGCCAGGCCATATTACCCTTCCTACAATGCCTCAGGCTTGCTGCTGCCTCAGGGCTTGGTGTGGGCTGCTCTCTGTCCCTACATGGTTTTCCCTTGGATATATGCTGGCGACCTTTGCTCATATGGAACTTTTCTACGAAGCCTACTGTTACAGTAATTATTTAAGAATGTGTTAGTTAGGCATCTGAAAATGTATTAGAGTTTGGTTAAAAGTGTGTTAGTTAGGTATATGAAATGTATTAGATAGAGTGTGGTTATAGTAATTATTGAAGAGTGTGTGAGTTAGGTATATGAAATGTATTAGATAAGAGTTTGGTTTGCAGTGAAATTACTTTTTGAGTTTTAGGATGTGTGAACTACTTTACTAAAAACTAGAAATGTTAAAGTTAAAAAGGGTTACACCCTGTTGCACCCTGCTGTACCCCGATACGCCCCAAATGTGTGCGATAGATAGAAGGGCAGAAGCCGCATCAGGCATCCCCGATAAGACACTGAAGAAACCTGCTGAATTGCGCTTAAAAGAAGAGCCTTTGAGCAGGTGCCTCAGAGCACTCAACCGCTCCTCCACGGTGGACTCTCTCATCTCCCTTCCTGAGACGCCAGAGACAGAGACTCTGTCCGAGTGAAGCCCGAGCCGAGCCGGTGGCCGGGAGTGCTGAGACTGAACCTCCAGACCGTGGTGCACCTCAACTCATCTCGTGGACCAACCTGCTGTGCTGCTGTGTGTCTTGCCGTGAGGATCGCCGGGTGGCCTGCCTGTGCCCTAGAAGCCGCTAGGACTTAGGTAAATAAACCCTGTGTGATTCAAGCATCTCATTAACTGCTTTGTGTGTATTGTATCTTTGCTCTGGTCCAATAAAAAAACCCCAGCTCTTCGCAAAAAGAACCTGGGACAGTAACCTTGGACTCCATAAGAGGAGTAGCCTGGCCTGTCCATTAATACCCGTGCATTGTCAACCAGTTTGGGGACCTGGGGACACCTACTCTACCATATTTTAAAGTATTCCCAGAGTCCCTCTCTCCTCATCTGCTTTTTGTTTCTCCCATATCACTTACTAACTCATCACATATTATCCAATTCACTTCCTTATTACATCTATAGATTAGTGTCAATCTCCCTGCCCTGGAAACTGAGCTATATGAAGGCAGATATCTTTGTCTATTTTGTTCCCCAACATATATCAAGTGTCAGTTACAGCCTTTGGCTTAGGTAGGCACTTAAATATTTGCCATTAAATGAATTAAAATTTCTGATCTTTTAAATAAGCCATTGACATAGGAACTTTTTTACACTATTCTAAGAGGATAATTAACTACATAATCTTCTCGCAGAAAAGATCCAAATACTTTCCAGAGGTCAGACCCTTAGTCTTGACTTCCAGTCCATTTTGCAACCTCAGTACTGTCATGTGATCTCATTAAGGACAAGAAACAATGTATTTTCCACCTGGCTTGATATTGTCTCCATGATACACACAGTACCTTGCACACAGCAGATGCTCAATAAACATTTATGTAAAGTGTTTGGCCAGCTTTTCCCCAAGCAACATGACCTTGTTGGCTACAGTGGTCTTCCTATATTGGCTCTTATCATACTTGCCCTAGGAATAACATATCACACTAACCAAGGAGTCATAGAAATTATCTGAGTAAACTGAGGCCCAGAGAAGTGCGGTGGCCCATCCGAGGCTATACAGCAACTTAGAGAGAAAGGCAAGGGTGGGACCCAATTATTCAGATCCTGCAGTCATTTTCCTTTTTGATTTTGATTTTTAAATATAAAAATAGCATTTGAATGCAAGTTAATGAAGGCAAATTTGTTTGTCTCTTCTGTGTGCCCCACAGGGGATTTATCCAAGGTAGACACACCCAGGGTATAGAATAAATATTGTTTATTTCTTACGAGGCCCAAGCTGGACTTGTACAAATAGTAGAACCAACCCAATTTACCTGGAAGGCCAAGCAGAGATAATGAGGGAAAGTGAGAAATGAAAGCGGCCTCATAAAAACAACTAATAAGCAGCCAATTTCACCTTTAAAAGTGATCGCAGTTTCTGAGACAGAGCTGGAAATTAAATAGAATCTGGGAGATGTTCAATCAATGTTATCCATGGTTTTCATTTTAATTTAAGAGGGTGGGGGGAACAGCAAAGCCTTGAGCAAAATTGATAGATTGTACTTGATCAATGTTTTCCTTGTCTCCATTGTAAAAACAAAATCATAAATTATGCTAGTTCTTCTTTGAGGTAGGTGAATTTCAGCAGCATCGGTGGATGGTGACAGCCCAAGTAATCATGGATTTATCATAGCACGAAACCTAGAATGCCAGCCCTGGACTGTTTCTCTTCCTGGGCATTGTCCAGAAACCAGGAACCTCCCAGAGTCAAACTGAAAGCCTGTTAAATAATTTAAATGTTTCTTTTGTGTTCAAATAACTTTTCCTCCATTTCTGAAAGCAGCTTGGGAATAATAACATCCATTCTCATGATTGATAAGACATGGTCCGATGCTATATAACTTTTAGCTTAATTTTTCTTCCTAATAAATGACTTTTGACTTCTACAAAACTAGGAAATGTGCTTTGGGCATATATTAATCTCAAAGGCCCTTCTAACAATGCCCGTAACTTTAGGCAGATACTCCTTGACTAATGCAAAAATACTACATAATTCTGTACTAGGAGCAAGAAAATCAAATGAAAGAATAAAGAACACATAAAATAGCATTAAAATAGAAGTTAACAAAATCGGCCCCCATCTCAGGACTGTCATTTTTTGAGCCAGCACACTTTTGGAAAAGGGAGCTATATTTTGTGAATTGAAGCCAGTGGTGACCTTTGAATGCCAAGTACCTCTGTGTTTGATTGAAATTAACATGAACATTTTGGTTTGCATCATATAGCAGACCCATAAGATTATTCTTTTCTCATTGAAATCTTCCTCTTTCTTTTCTTCTCCTCTGTTCTCCCTCTCTCTCCTCTCCTTTCTTTCCCTCACTACTCCTCTTCTCTCCATTCTTCTTTTCTTCTCTTTCTCTTATTCTCTCTGAGAGATTTATTTTAAAGAGTAGGTTCACATGAATTGTGGGGAGCAGGCAAGGCCAAAATCTGTAGGGCAAGCTGGAAACTCCTGGGCAGGAGGCCATGGTACAGTCCGGAGGTAAAATTTCTTCTCTCAGGGAAATAATGTTTTGCTCTTAAAGCCTTTCAACTGATTGCATGAGACCCACTCACATTATTAAGGGTCATCTTTACTTAAAGTCAACTGATTGTAGATGGCAACCACATATTCAAGTACCTTCAGAGCAACATCTACACTAGTGAGGATAACAGAAGTCTTGACCACAGAAATTATATTCAAGCAGAAACCTAGTAAATTACCATGAGGTGGCCAAGCCAGAAGGAGAGGAACTACATTTCAGGCATTTTGCATGTGCTTACATAAAAGCCCTTTTACATAAAATGGAACCCTTTTCCATTTGAGAAATAAAAAAGTAGCCAGAGCAGCTGGAGCCTAATAAACTTTGCTCCCAGATGTCCTTAGTAGACAAAGCAGAGTTACTGAACAGGAATACGTAAAATCTTTTGTTTCCATTAGATCCAGGCACTCGCCTATACATATTTATGAAATGTTTGAGCCAAAGTATAACTTTTCTTCTATTGGTCCCATGATTAAAATCTTCCATGGTCCTATTAGATGTAGAATAAAATATTTGTCCTCTCCAATTTTAGCTGTCTTCATAGCAACCTCTACCACTCTCTTTCCTAACTACCTCACTCCCATCATGCCTTAGCTCTCAAACTTGCAAGTACTAGTCCAGTCTCAAGGCCTTTGAACTTGCCCTTGCTTTTACTCGCAACACCATTCTCAGAGTTTTCACACAGCAGGACGATTCTCAGTTTTCAGATCTGAGTTCAAAATCCCTTCCCCACTTCCCATTTTCATCATCACCATCTGATCCCATCTTACTTGCTTGTTTCTTTCCTTACAGTCTATCTCCACTAACTAGCATGGAATTTCCATAAGAGCAGAGACTTCGATAGTAAGCATGTAATACATATTCTTTTGAAAAAAATGGACTTAATATTTTTGGTAAATAATCTTTGAGCTTAACTTTATTCATCTTTAGATTGAAATCAATGATGCATATTTTGTCTATCAGCAGGACCACCAGGCTATGCAATAGGATATGCATTTAACACACTTGTAAACTGTGGAGGGCTGCAAAAGTGATTCTCTTCATGTCAACCAGAAACTAAACTTTTTCTAGTTGACTTTGAAACGTTTTTGTATTTTTCTTTTTTGCTTTGCTTCTTGGTTAATACATTCATGATTTCCAAATAAAAAAGAGCTTAGAAAAGAAAATGATTTAAACAAAGTCCCAGGCAAGCTATCATAAGGAAATGAGAGATGAAGAAAAACTGTGATAAGACTGATTGCATATTAGCAGAAACTTTCTAGAAACAGGCCCAGTAAGAGAAATGTTACAAGGCTACATACAGTGATAAGTAGGAAGGACACAAATTGTAGAGTTAGACGAATGGGATTCCAAAACTTAGCTCCTTGCTGAATGTTTGTAAAATGGGTGAAAAAAGGTACCTAGGAAAAAAGGTTGTTATGAATATTGATTGGGACATGTAACAGTATGTATCACTAAGTCTGAAACATAGTAGGTGCTAAAAATAGTATTACTTACTAGTGGCCCTTTACATGAAGAGATTCGTGCAATAGGCCTTCCCTTCCCTGGCTGCCGGCACCGGTTTCCCTCTGGCACCCAGGACCCAGGCCTTGGCTCCAGCTGGAGCCATCAGTCTTGGCCACTCCAAGCCCAGGAGCCTTCAGTCTTCGCTGCTCCCACTCCTGCGTCTGGAGCCTACATATGCAAATTAACTGCCATCTTTGTTGGGTTAATTTACATACTCTCCTGACTGGCTAGTGAGCATAGCAAAGGGACAGTCAATTTATATGTTTGTCTATTATTAGGTAAGATGATAACATTAAAAGGG
>PVJC01045351.1:0-13744 GCA_004026665.1 Murina feae | reverse complement strand
CACACGTTTCTAATATGTTTAATTGCACAATGTTTGTGGGTATACAATGTGCCCTCCCGGGCGGCTGCCCCTTGCACGCCGCCACCCCCGCCCTGCCCAGCTGATCTGGCCCCGGGCCCCCCAGCGCCGTCCTGCACCCCCACTCCCCACCAGCAGCCCACGCCCTGCGCCCCGTGCCCAAAGTGGCCTGGCTGCTCCTGACACCCACCAGCAGGGGCCCTCGCCAAGCCGCCCAAAAGCCAGAGGAAAAGGAGTCAAGAAAGCTCTCCCGCCCTCGCCCGCCACACTCCCCTCGAGCCCGAGGCCCAGCCCCACGCTGGTTGATATTTCGCAACATGATAATTGGCACGCTGATTGAATTCCATTCCTGGCAGATCGAGTGAATTCCAAAATTCTGTTGAATAATTAACCACTTCATCTGCTTCCACAACAGTGTCGACGGACTTGTATGTGACTGCCTGGCTTTGAATATTAGACTGAATAATATTAAGTTCATAGTGTGTTGCTTTTACGTCCAACAGATGGCACTATATTTTCAAAAAAGTCATGTTTTCACTGGTCACAGGTGTGACATCTATATAATGTAGGTATATAAAAACACGCACATATTCAAATGCAGCGTTGTGTCAAAATTTCAAAGCAATCAGTGAAGAACTTTAGGAGATTTGAGATTTTGAACAAATGAACATTTACATTTTTTTAAATATATTTTATTGATTTTTTACAGAGAGGAAGGGAGAGGAATAGAGAGTTAGAAACATCGATGAGAGAGAAACATCGCTCAGCTGCCTCCTGCACACCTCCCACTGGGGATGTGCCCGCAACCCAGGTACATGCCCTTGACTGGAATCGAACCTGGGACCTTTCAGTCCGCAGGCTGACGCTCCATCCACTGAGCCAAACCAGTTAGGGCTATATTTTTATTTATATAGATTGTCCAATACACCAAGGTTGTGGGTTCAATCCCTGGTCATTCTAAGTACAAGAATCAATTAATGAATGCATAAATAAGTGGGACAACAAATCAATGTCTCTCTCTCTCAAAAATCAATAAATAGCCCTAACCAGTTTGGCTCAGTGAATAGAGCATTGGACTGCGATTTGAATGGTCCCAGGTTCAATTCCAGTCAAGGGCATGTACCTTGGTTGCAGGCACATCCCCAGTAGGGGGTGTGCAGGAAGCAGATGAGTGATGTTTCACTCATTGATGTTTCTAACTCTCTTTCCCTCTCCCTCTCTGTAAAAAAATCAATAAATACTTTTAAAAAACAAAACACTTCCTTTATTGTAGAAAGTCCTATTAGACAGTGCTTCTGTAGAATATAATATTCATTGAAAACATGGAATAATACATAATTTGTCCCATTGATTTGTAATGGCTCCATCATTCTATTTAAAATTTCTAAAAATGTGTGCATTTGTTTTTCTGTCCCAATACCATACAGCTAGTTGAGAGTCAAGCTTCAGCATTTTTTTCTCTGAAAGCCGAACTGAAGGATTCTTACATAAAGTAGTAAGTTAGACTAGAATTGATAATTAAATGCCCTTATATTTCTCAGACTCTGTAAATATAAACATTTCTTTGCCAAACTTGATTTATATCATGTTGGAAACCATACTTCATTACTCATTAATTCATTCTACAATTATTTATTATCTGCCTGGCCAGCTCTGTTTTAGGTCCAAGGCCTAGAATTGTAAACAAGTTTAGGCAGTCAAGGTTCCTTGGTTTTCTTACTCTCAGGGAGCTTACATTCTCATTTCGGAATGAAAAAATAACAAAATTAACAAAGAAATTTTAAAAGCCATCAGATAGCCTTGAATGCTATGCAAGAAACTGAAATTAAAGGAATAGGAGGGTGAGTAATGCCCTGGCCAGCATGACTTGCTCAGTGGTCAGAGTGTCAGCCTGTCCACTGGAGGGCCATAGTTCGATTCCCGGTCGGGGACATGTACCTGGTTGCAGGTTTGATCCTCAGCCCCAGTTGGGGTGTGTGTGGGAGGCAACCAATTGATGTCTCTCTCTCACATAGATGTTTCTCTCCTTTTCTCTTTCTCTCTCCCTCCCTCCTTCCCACTCTCTTTAAAAATCAATAGAAAAATTGTCCACAGGTAAAGATTAACAAAAGAGAGAGGGGAGGTGGACTCTAGTTTTGGCTGGTCACAGGAGATCTCTGAATAAGTGGCATTTAAACTGAAACCTTTCCAACAGAAGGAGCCAACCACTCTAAGGTCCCAGCACAACTAGTATACCAGCCCTCAGGTGCCCAGTCTTATCCATGGCCAGGTGGCTTAGCTTTGTCATGCTGTAGAAGAAGTACTGGGTCTGGTGAGCCAGGTGAGAAGTCTTGGACAAGTTGGCATCCTTACTGTATCCTAATGGTGACAAATTTGACAAAAAAAGGTTAAAAGGGTATGGTCCAAAATAAGAAGTATAGCAAAAGATACGATTAGAGGTAAGAATCAGGTGATAGAGGCAGAGACCAGCTTTACAGTGTCCCAAATTAAGTGGAAGGAGGGACTTCCCTGGATGAAGGTGTGTTATACCCGTTTGAAGCCCTTTTGTTTATCATAATTTAAATTAGGCTAAGAAGGACATTCTAAAATCTTCTTTCTGAAGCAGCTTCTTTCTGCCTGAATTTCTTAGGCTGGTAAAAGAAAGGATCAAAGTTTCCTCTGAGTCCTTCGTTTCCCAACAGACAGTTTAAAATCAATATCCTCCAAAGCAGTTTCAAGATGGCAGAAATTTGGTCTCTTCACCCTACCTTTTAAATAATAAAGCTTTACATTCTAGAAGTGAAGCCAGTAGACTTCTCCATACTTTACATAACTATCTAGTCCTGCAACAGTCAGTTTAGTCAAACCACTGAGTCTCATTTCAGGAGGCTGCAATGCAGATGTGGTTCCAAAGTGAGGCCTATACTATATAAACAAGCCATCAGGCATTTAATATGGGGTATGCCTGCCTGTGAAAAGAGAAGAAAAATATATAAAGTTTAATGAACACAGCAAATCATAAACCAGTTTCTGAGTCTGCTGTCAGTCAAGAAGACTTCCAAGTGTAAGGTTTTTGCTGGAATGAAAACAAACAGTGACAATCTGATAGATCCTCCTGGTGTTCAGTTTGAACAATCTCTGTTGCTGTCATCAGGTGCTCAAATAACTTCTGTATAACGTACACAGGCCAAGGGAAAAAGGTTTTCATTCTTAATGATTCCAAGTCAACGGATGGTAGTAAAATACAACATTAGTTTGGAGGGTTGAAGAAAACTAGAAGAATTCAGGATTCAGTTCATTTTATAGGTGAAAACCAAAGATTTGAACACAGTTAACTGAATTAGAGTCCAATGTCCACAACTGGGCTGTGTGTGTGTGTGTGTGTGTGTGTGTGTGTAGTCCATTATCCACAACTGAGTAATTCGTGTGTGATATTGTGCTACTAAAGGGTATTAAAAAGAGGACAGACATGACCTGCATCAAATTTTAACAATTACTCTGACAACTGTGTGGAGAATTTACCAGAGAGTCAATAGTGGAAGTAAAGAGATCAGTTAGGGTAGATCTAGGTAAGAAATATTGATGGATTTGACTAAGGATAGTTCTAAAAATGGAAAGCATTGAACATATTCAGAATATTTTGGCTATAGAATCAAAAGGACTTATTGACTAGACGCCTGGTGAGCAGATTTGTGCACCAGTGGGGTCTCTCAGCCTGGCCTGCATGATTGGCCCAAAACCGGCTCTCTGACATCCCCCAGTGGGTCCCAGATTTCGTGAGGGCACAGGCCAGGCCAGGGGACCACGGGAAGGCTCCAGGGTGTGTTCATCCCGTCTCCCTCAGTCCAGATCTGCGGACCCCAGCAGCAAGCTAACTTACTGGTCAGAACGTCTGCCACCTGGTGGTCAGTGCACATCATAGTGAGCGGTTGAGCAGCTTTAGCATGTCATTAGCGTATTACTCTCTGATTGGTTGAATGGCCGACCAGTCAACTGGACACTTAGCATATTGGGCTTTTGTTATATAGGATTTAATTTAATGTGTGAAGAAAACAGAAAACTCTGGGGTGCTGTATATATTTCATTATAAAGTACTAGGTTCAATTTCTGGTCTTAATTATTACAGGAAAAATTGGCACACAGAAAACAGCAATAACCAAATAAGTAAGTTTGCTTCTATATAAGCTAGTAAAGTATAAGATTGTGCTCATGCCTTAATTAATTATTAGGGGATCAGCTTCCTAAGAATTAGGGGCTTATGTTACAGACATATCAACTATGGATAGTAATTAGACGGTTCCACTGAACTATCCCAACCAGTAGAGTAGAGTGAATGAAGCAGACAAAATTGCTGCCACTGGTGCAGCAGTTCTCTGGGAATCTCATGTTTTATTTTTAAAAACTATGATTTGCATTTTAGGCTACAATATGTCCATGTTTATGTCAATAATTAAGATGTTACTAATTAAAATTTTTAAATAAAAGTAAATGTTCAGCCCAGTCTGCCTGGCTCAGTGGTTGAGCATTGCCCTATAACCAGGAAGTCACAGTTCCATTCCAGGTCAGGGCACATGACCAGTTTGCAAGCTCGATCCCCAGTGCGGGTGGAGCATGCAGTAGGCAGCCAGTGAGCCTCTCTAATCATCGATGTCTCTCTCAGTCCTCTCCCTTCCTCTCTGAAATCAATAAAAATATTTTTTTACTTTTCTTAAAATGTTCATAGTGAAATGTTGATAGAAAAAGTAGGAAAAAAAGATGTTGCCAATTAAAATATTTTAAGTCAACAATTAAATAGCTTATTTTCCCCCAAAGATATTGAAAGTGAAACCCAAGGAAGATGCATTGTGATTAGCCAGTGTTTATTTTTTGATATGTTTATTAATATCTGCTAGACATAGCCATGTATCCAGTTAGAGAAGTACAGACCACATTAGTGAGCATTTACAACAAAATTTGAAACAAAAGCCAAAGGGAGCAGGGAGGGGAACTACATTTAGGAACTTTTATCATCTTCACTTAAAATGAGTAGAGCAACTGCACTTTGCACTTTGTAATGTTTTAAAAATATATAACCAAATGAATCTGTTTTTGTTTTGGGTTTATATTTTGTTTTATGGAATCCTTACTAAATAATTAAAGAAAAATTAGTAAAAGTTACAATTCTAGCCCTACCTGATTTGGCTCAGTGGATAGAGCATCAGCCTGCGGACTGAAGGGTTCCAGGTTTGATTCTGGTCAAGGGCATAGGCCTGGGTTGTGGACTCAATCCCCAGTGGGGGGCATACGGGAGGCAGCCGATTAATGATTCTCTCATCATTAACCTTTCTATCGTTCCCTTTCCCTTCCTCTCTAAAATGAATTTATATACACACACACACACACTTTTTTTTTTTAAGTTACAATTCTAGGATAGTATGTTTTCTCTGTTGGGCTCTATCTGGATCATTATTTTATTCATTAGCCCAGGCATATTTTCCCAGAAGCTATGAGTATTGTTGTATACTTAATGGATAAAAATGGGGCCACATATTAAACCTGACAAGTTCAGGGGATACCTGCATGACAGGTCTCACAAACTCCAAAGTAACCACACAGGATGGTCTGAATTAAAACTTCCTATCTAAAAGCAAGTGATGGTGAGCAGTCATGTCCTAGGCCTTTATCTTCCTTAACTAAGCCTATCGTTTTTTGCATCTATGATAACATACCTTTGAACTGTCAGGGTAATTTTTTTTTCAGACCCCTTTGGACACAGCACCAGAACAGAGACTATGAAGACCCTTCATTGTTATTATTATCACTAGGAGCCCGGTGCACAAAAATTTGTGCACTCGGAAGGTCCCTCAGCCCGGCCTGTGCCCTCTCACAGTCTGCGACCCCTCTGGGGATGTGCACCTGCTGGCGTGCCTGACCAGCCTGGGTGAGGGGCTGATGGCTTTTTGCAGGCTGGCCAAGCCCCCCAGTGGGAACCCTGACTCCATGGGGGTGTGGCTAGCCTGGGTGAGGGGCTGAGGGCTGTCTGCAGGCTGCCCACAGTCCCTTCAGGTTTTGGGTCCCTACTGGGGTACCTGGCCAGCCTGGGTGAGGGGCTGATGGCTGTTTGCAGGCTGGCCACATTCCCTTCAGGATTTGGGTCCCTACTGGGGCTCCCGACCAGCCTGGGTGAGGGGCTGATGGCTGTTTGCAGGCTGGCCAAGCCCCCCAGTAACGTCCCTCACCCCATTGGGTTGTGGCCAGCGTGGGTGACAGGCTCAGGGGCACTTTCAGGCTGCCCACAGCTCCCATTGACCCAATGTCCCAGCAAGGCTGGCTGGAAGCAGGTTTCTGGGGTTTGTTTATTTTCTATAATTGATGCACTGTTCCTTTAAGCTGAGGCCTAGTAACGAAACCACCTCTCTGCTTCAGCTCGCAGATTCTATAATGAGACAATGTTACTCTTAGTAGTCAGGCCAAGCCTGCTGTTTCCTTCAGCTCCTGAGGACTCTATGATTGATATTTTGTTGCAAACATGTTTTGCCTTGAGCCAGGATAAGCGGAGTCCGCCACAGTTTCAGTTTCAGTCCTGCTGCAATGGAAGCTGCCATTTACTCAGGTCTGTGAGTGGCAGCCTCCATGTTGACTGGGCTAATTTGCATACAGTCGCTCTGATTGGCTGGTGGGCGTGGCTTAGGCATCCCGAAGAAACGATTAATTTTAATATTATGCTTTTATTAGTTAGGATGTTCATTGTTAACTGTTAACTATCCTATACCCACCAATGTAAAAGAAGTGTGTGTCTGTTCATTTTACTTTTTATCCAATTCCAAAGACCCTCTTCCCTTTGCCTTCTCTAGCCTCCCTAATCTATCACCAGTGTATTTCATATAACCCTCTTACATCTTATATGATTCTTATGAGCAAAATAAGGTGCAAAACTGCCATTCTCCAGAGAGTTTTCTCAGTTTGTTGAGATTTTGGATTCTGGCAATTTTCGTCAGTTCGGCTCAAATAAACTCATAAAAATTTGCTACAGGTTTGGATGTTACTTACATTGACACCTTATGAAATATTTGTTAATTAAGATCCTTGGGTATATTTTTTTTAATATATTTTATTGATTTTTTTACAGAGAGGAAAGGAGAGGGATAGAGAGTTAGAAACATCGATGAGCGAAGCATCAATCAGCTGCTTCCTGCACACCCCCCACTGGGGATGTGCCTGCAACCAAGGTACATGCCCTTGCTCGGGTATATTTTTGATCTTCTGAAATAGTTATGTATCTATAAATTAGGTAATTCTTATTTATGTCCTCTGTAATAAGTAGTTTTAGACATTTCCACCTCAAAAATCCAGATTGAAACAGTCAACACCTTTAGTTAAAGGTTAGTTATTCTGCCTGAAAAAATACCTTTAAGATATTTTAATAAATAGCCCCAATGCTTTATTAGACCTTTAAAAGACCTTAAAATTGATTCAACCTAGAAATTTACAATAAGTTACATGAGAGTGGTCTATAACAGGGATTGGCACAGTTTTTCTCTAAGAAGCCAAACAATAAATATTTTAGATTTTGCAGGGTACACAGTTCTTGTAGCTCTAAAACAGCAATAGACAATATATAAACAAATGAATATTACTTTGTTGGAGTAAAACTTTATTTACAAAAAGAGGCAGTGGGCCAAATTTAGTCTGTGGACTTATTTATTGACCCTTGGACAAGAAAACTAGAATCTTTTTTAGGATTTTTAAAAGAGGTTGACAAATTTTAAAATTGGCAAAGATGAGAGCTTAGACTTAGAATTGTAGAAATCATAGTATCACTTGGAAACATCTTAAATATATAGGTACCAGACCCTACTCCCAGAAAAAGATCAGATCTGCTCTTTAAATTCCGAGCCCTGGCCAGTGTGGCTCAGTTGGTTGAAGCATTGTCCTATGCATTCAAAGGTCTCAGGTTCAATTCCTCTTTCTCTCTCTCCCTCCCTCCCTCCCTCCCTCCCTCCCTCCCTCTCTAAAATCGGGAGGGGGGTAGTTTTTAAATTCCCAAAGATGATTCTAATGTATAACCCCAACTACAATTACTGTTTATCTGGTCCAAATTGCATTTATACAGGTAATAAAGCTGAGACCCAGACGTTTAATGACTTCTCCAGAGTCAAACAGCTGGTTAATTGAAGATATGAGCCAAATTCCAAATCTGACTCCCAGCTTGGTGTTTTCTCTACTAGACCAGCAGCTTCTTCCTTTAATATTAACAGGAAATCACAATGATTATTGAGTTGTAATTTTTCCCTTTAAGTTATTTTTATTACTTTTTATTTAATTTTATTATTTTTATAACAAACAAATATTCAAGTAGTAGTATGCATTTTAAGGATTTTAAGATTTATATGAAAAAAATAGTCTTTTCCTCTAATGAAAATTAACTTGTTTAGGCAGTGTTCTATACTATTGAATTCAATATTAGTTTCATTTCACTACAGAAGTTGGAAGATATAAACTAAACCTTGTAATCACAGGGTTTGTGTATACTAACAACACATTAACATCATTGCTTCACTCTGAGGTTGAGAGAACCATTTTCTCTGGAGTTTAGCATCCACACTTCTTTTCCAAAGATAAAGCGTGGAGTTGTGCCCTAGCCATATCTATCCTTGATGACTTTGTGGCTTTATGTAAACAAACAAATGCTTTATGTTCAAGAAATATTTAAAGTATATTATTATCACCCCAAATATAAGGAACGGGGAAGGACGTTAACAGTTTTCGAGAGCCTGCTATATATCTGATATCATTTGTTTTTAATTCATGTGACAACCCTGGGAGGCAAGTTTTATTATTACCTCATTTTACAGATGAGGAGAATGAGACTCTGAAAGAGGATGAATAACTTGCCCAGGGTCACATAGCAAGTGGCAAAGTCAGAGCCTGGACCCAAAGCCTCCTTGTCCCAAAATATAAAACTATAATATATTTTGTAGAATTTTACAAATAGGACTCTGAGGAGGTCATGTCTCTCTAGTTCACTCCCCAATATCCCTTAGCATTCACCAAAACCAAGTACAGAGATCTTTTAAAACAAACCAACAAACAAATAAGTAAATAAATAAAAATGGGGTGTTACAAACAATACAAAAATCTTAAGAGACCTTACTTTTCTTTTTTTCCCCTGATCTGTTTTTTCTGACTCTCTTTTTCAAACATTTCATTCCTCTGGCAAATATTTATTGTATCTCAGATATGCCAAGCATAGTGCTCATTTTATAGAAAGGAATATCCCTAGGGTGATTCTAGATGGTTCTTGGTTCTTTTGCTAGGTTCCTTTCCATCTCCTTTGCCCTACAACATTAATAATGAACTACAGCTAAAATCCCAGGCACCCCAACTAAAATTTTCAGATCATTTCTTAACTCTTTCTTTCCTATGCTTCCACCTTCCTTTAATCACTTGTTGATTCTCTGTCTACAAAATATTTGCTTCTCCATTCCAACTATCATTTCCTCTGGTTTAGGTCATGTCCTCCTACCTTTACTTTTAATAAAAGTCTAATTGATCTCTACCTTCAATTTCTCTTCCAAAAATTAATTCTGTATGCTATGGCTGAATTGTTAATCTTCCTAAAGCATTGGCTTGGCTAATCACTAATGGCTCACCTTTTCCTCCAGTATAAACTCCAAACTCACCTGGAATTCATCTTATCACCACTTACCAGGTGCACCGGTTATTACTGTGCATTTTTTTAATCAAAGAAAACATGATAATTTCAAGAGAAACATCAAAAGTGCTTCAGTCAAAGTAATGTCCATCACTAGCTACACATTTCCCCCATCTTTCAGGTAATTTGTGGATACCGTCCCAATAGAACTTTTCTTGTTTTGAGGCAAACCATTCAGAGACCAAATTTTCCACTTCTTCGTTCGTTTTGAAGTGCTGCTCGGAAAGTGTGTGTGCCATCGATCAGAACAAGTGTTTATCTGAAGGAGCCAGGTCTGGTGAATACAGCAGGTAGGTTAATACTTCCAGACAAGATCTTTTAACATGTCTTTAATTGGTTTTGAAGTGTGTGATAGTGCATTATCATGAAGCAAAATTACTTTGCCATGTCTTCTGGCACATTCTGATCATTTTACAATCAAAGCGTGGTTCAAATTGATTATTTGTTGTCGATAGTGATTACTATTAACAGTTTCACCTGGTTTTAGAAGCTCATAATACACCACACCTTCCTGATCCCACCAAACACAAAGCAATTTGGTTTTGCAGTCGATGTTAATGGTTGACCTGGATCAATCCATGATTTTGTGCATTTGGGATTCTCAAAATAAATCCACTTTTCATCGCCAGTCACAAGTTGATGCAAAAAAGACTCCCTTTTGTGCCGTTGAAGCAACATTTTACTGATGACTTTTCGTTTTCCATTTGTCTTTTGTTCAGTTGATGTGGCACCCATTTTCCTTTCTTTAAAATCTTTCTTATTGCTTGTAAATGATCAGAAATTGTTTGCTGAGCAACGTTTACTCTTTCTACAAGTTATTTTTTAGTTTTACACACATCTTCATCCAATAATGCTTGTTAATTGTTGGTCTCCAAACTTTTTAGGTTGACCTGTGAAAGATTTAATCCGACCCAAACCAATAAGTTGACCAAGACAAGCAGTGTAAAAGCGAAAGATCGCGTTTATTGATTGCCCTCGGGTGAGGTTCTCTGGTCCGGGGGAAACGGGCCAGGGAAGTCACAGACACACAAACCTGGTAAAGCGTCTTTATGCTGCTGTTGGGCCAATCAGGTTTGTCTGTGGTAGATGGTGGGGGGGGCGGGGGGAGGAGAGGGTTGATTTGAGTTCAAGTGGGGAGTTTGTACAACTGCATCTTGGCCATCCTGAGAAATTCCAGACTGTCATTAAGGAGGGTGTTTTTACTGTGCAGGTTTTATCACAGCAGTAGTTTGGCCTTGGGCTGTTTGTTTGGCTCAGTGGGTGGAATCTTGAAGGTCCCTTGTCTGCCCAGCCCCCAGACCTTACAACCTGGACATTCTTTGTCTTTCACATCAAAATCATCACTTTCAAAGGATTTAAACCAGCGTTCACAAGTATCTTGAGATGGAGCATGTTCAACATAAGCTTCCCAAAGTATATGATAACTTTCAGCAGCACTTTTCTTCAAAATGAAGTAATGAATTACAACTTCCCACAAATACTCTTTTTTTTGGCACAAAATTCCACATTTTTAAGCATAAAAATATCTATGATGTTAACACCTTCAGAAAATTTGACATATAAAGTGTTGAAGCTTGCTGTCAATACAACAAAATAGCATACATATCAAATCACATATATATCAACATATGTGTAACTCCATCTATTGAAAAAAATTTGCATTATTAGCAGGTACACCTAGTAACTTCTAGTAATCTTCCTTTAACCCTTGCCTTCCTACCTACTCTCACTTCATTCCAGCCAGACTAGATTACACAATTAAAGGCACTTACCTTGCCTCTCTGCCTTCTTAATGACCTTCTCCTTGCATCTAACTCTACCAGTCTTGCCCACTTTTATACCACTCTCTCCTTGAAGTCTTTCCTGATCTGAATTCTCCTTCCCTTTCACCCTCTTTGCCAGGAATGATTGTACTCTGTACTGAATTCCCATACATTTTTTTTGTGCCTTATGGGTTTCTTCTCTTATTGAGCATAAGACATAAATTTCCTGATGATACAATAGGTATCTGGAAATACTATATATATAACACACACATACATTCACACACACACATACACATACTAGGGACCTGATGCACAAAAATTTGTGCACTCAGGGGAGTCCCTCAGCCCGGCCTGTGCCCTCTTGCAGTCTGGGACGCCCTCAGGGGATGTCCACCTGCTAGTGTGCCTGGCCAGCCTGAGTGAGGGGCTGATGGCTGTTTGCAGACTGGCCAAGCCCCCCCAGTGGGGACCCTCACCCCATGGGGGTGTGGCCAGCCTGGGTGAGGGGCTGAGGGCCGTTTTCAGGCTGCCCACAGCTCCCATTGACCCAACGTCCCCACGAGGCTGGCTGGAATCAGGTTTCTGGGGTTTATTTATATTCTATAATTGAAACTTCATTGTCTTGAGCGGAGGCCTAGGCAGGCAATGAAGCCTCCTGTTTGCTTCAGCTCTGTGGCTTCTGTAATTGAAACTTTGTTGCCTTGAGCGGAGGCCATAGCCGGCCTAGGCAGGCAGTTTCCTCCATCACTGGTGCAATGGAAGCCTCCTGTTTGCTCTAGCTCCATCTTGGCTGGGTTAGTTTGTTTGTATACAGTCACTCTAATTGGCTGGTGAACGTGGCTTGTGTGTAATGGAGTGAGGGTCAATTTGCATATTACTCTTTTATTAGATTAGCTATTTAATTTTAGTTACCTCTGTCTTCATGTTACATTGACAAATAATCTATATATTTGTATTAATAGTCTCACTTTTCAGAAGAGGAAGCAGGTTTCAAGAAATTAAGTAGTTTATGATCACACAGAACTGTAGGAGTAACTGAACTGAGTCTAAAATTCAAGTCTTCACATGTGAAGCTTAGAGTTCCTTTTCTTGACCAAAGGTGATTTTCCAAAAGCTGGTTTGGTTCCATTTGCTTTATTTTTTTAATATGTTATTATTTATTTCAGAGAAGAAAGGAGAGGGAAAGATAGAAACATCAATGATGAGAGAAAATCATCCATCAGCTGCCTCCTGCATGCTCCCTACTGAGGATCAAGCCTGCAACCCAGGCAGGTGCCCTGATGGGGAATCAAACCCCAACCTCCTGATTCCTGATTCATAGGTCAAAGCTCAACTACCAAGCCATACCGGCTAAGCTCATTTGCTTTACAATTGTTTATGTTAAGCTATTGCAGTCATACAGTATGGAATAGAATTAAGTCTTTGATTGATACATTGTGTGTTGGATGTTTTTAAAATCAAACAGACAGATCAAAAACTATTTTCTGAAGAAAATCTTGGCTCTGCCTGTGATACTCCCTTCAAAGTGAGATGCCTAAATACCCAGGCACTACTCCTTGTAGGCTTCTATCCCTAGTAGGGGTTGGCTGTTAAAATAATGAGTCTGATTTCAGCTGGCATCATAGAGGGCAAGTCTCCAGGTGTTTGCTAGGCAGTACAGTCTAATACTCACCACTATGTAGTGTTCACTGACAGTATAAGAGAGTGATTAAGGGATCCTTGTATGGTACACATGCTGTCATTCCCTCTTCATATTCATATACTCTTTTTTTATTATTATTAATTACATACAGTTTTACAAAGATTAGTACATATATCTCTTTTTTCCCCTGCCCTTCCGCCCACCTCCCCTACCCCCCCCAGTGTTTTGTGTCTATTGGTTATGCTTAAATGCATGTATAAAAGTCCCTTAGCTGATCTGTTACCCCCACCACCAATCCTCCCTGTCCTTGTTGCTGTAATTAGACAGTCTGTTTGATGCTGCTCTGCCTCTGTATCTCTTTTTGTTCACTAGTTTATAATGGTCATTATTATCCATAGATGAGTAAGGACATGTGCTATTTATCCTTCATTGACTGGCTCATTTCACTTAGCATTATGTTCTCCAGCTCCATCCATACTGCTGCAAATGCTAAGAACTCCTTCCTTTTTACAGCAGCATAGTATTCCATTGTGTAGATGTACCACAGCTTTCTAATCCATTCATCTGCTGATGGGCACCTAGGCTGTTTCCAAATTTTAGCTATGGTAAATTGTGCTGCCATGAACATAGGGATGCATATGTCCT
>PVJC01045350.1:0-13744 GCA_004026665.1 Murina feae | reverse complement strand
ATATGTCTTCCTATATTTGCAGCATTACTAGAAAGACTTGTTATTGTTTTGCCCTTTACACTAATGGTTTATCTGTAGAGAATAGCATTTGGAAACACCCAGAGAGAGAACAAAATAAACTGAATCAACCAATAAGGTATTAATATATCAGCAGAGTGAAGTTTCTCAGATCAATTACTGTGTTAAAAGAAAGAGTTAGAGAGTGAGACATTTACAAGTTGTAATTGCCATATGATGAAATTAATGGGCTCTGAGATTTACTTTCTATTCAAGGTTTGGAAACGTTAACTTGGACCTGTTATCTCCTGATTTAAACTGTTTTAAGGCATCATGAAACCTACCAAGTTCAAGTTTCTTAACATAAAAGCCCTCCAAGATATGGTGCATGCCTTCTGCTTTCCCCATCTATCTATATATCACTACTCAGAGACTTGAACTTGACACTTCAATTATCTGCTTTTTGTTTCCTCCGTGGCCATACTGTTCCATTCCTGCCTCTTTTGTACCCTTCTCTGGGGAATTCTACTCTCCATTTTTCAGAAAAACTTGTTTGTGCCTTCCATGCTTGAATTGTGTTCTTATCTATACTTCTATAGTTTTAGATAAATATTTCTGTAATGTCAATTACTATATTTTATTACTAGAGGCCCAATGCACGGGTGGGATCCCTAAGCCTGGCCAGTAATCAGGGCCAATTGGGGCCAGGCTGATCAGGGCTGGGCCAGACAGGAGGCAGCGGTCACCAGGCTGAGTGTGGAAGGAACAGACACCAGATGCAGACACCACCATCATTGGCACCCTGCCACCTCATGGTTGCTGCCATGCCACCACTTGGCCAGGGCCTGCTGGCCAGGGAGAGAGACAGGGCATGTGAAAGCTGGCCACTGGTCCTGAGAAAGGAGCCCACCCTCAGCCCCTGTGGGAAAGGGACCACATCTGCTGCCACCCACCCCCAGTTCCCTATCCCAGCCTGGGGCTTGTCCCTGATTGGGCTATCTGGGCCTGCTGGCCAGAGGGAGGTACTGCAGGAGATTGGCCGGCCAGGAGAGGTTGGCTGTGGGAGTGCACTGACCACCAGGGGGCAGCTCCTGCATTGAGTGGCTGCCCTATGGTAGTCAGCGTGCAACTATATTCATTGTGGTCTTTCCAGTTGCTTAGGCTTTTATATATATACTAGGGGCCCAATGCACAAAAACTTGTGCACTCGGAAGGTCTCTCAGCCCGGCCTGTGCCCTCTCACAGTCTGGGACCCCTCTGGGAATGTCCACCTGCTGGCGTGCCTGGTCAACCTGGGTGAGGGGCTGATGGCTGTTTGCAAGCTGGCCAAGCCCCGCAGTGTGGATCCTCACCCCATTGGGGTGTGGCCAGCCTGGGTGATGGGCTGAGGGCTGTTTTCAGGCTGCCCACAGCCCCTTCAGGTTTTGGGTCCCTAATGGGGTACCTGGCCAGCCTGAGTGAGGGGCTGATGGCTATTTGCAGGCTGGCCGAGTCCCCCAGTGGGATCCCTCACCCAATTGGGGTGTGGCCAGTGTGGGTGCAGGCTTGAGGGCTATTTTCAGGCTTTCAGTCTTCCCACAGCTCTCATTGACTCTATGTCCCAGCAAGGCTGGCTGGAAGCAGGTTTCTGGGGTTTATTTATCTTCCATAATTGATACTCTATTCCTTTAAGCCGAGGCCTAGGCAGGTAATGAAGCCTCCTGTTGGCTTCAGCTCCCTGGCTTCTATAATTGAAAGAATGTTCCCTTAGTAGACTCTAGGCAGGCCGGTTCCTCCATCGCTGGTGCAACAGAAGCCTGCTGTTTGCTTCAGCTCGGAGGCTTCTATAATTGAAACAACGTTGCAACAATGTTTCCTGGAGCCAGAAGGAGCCCAGCCGGCCTGCAGACAGTTTACTCCTGGTGCAACGGAAGCCTGTTGCTTACCAGCTCCGTGACTGCTGGCCTCCATCTTGGCTGGGTTAATTTGCATACAGCTGCTCTGATTGGCTGGTGGGCATGGCTTAGGCGTCCCATAGAAACAGTCAGTTTTAATATTACTCTTTTATTAGATTAGACTAGAGGCCTGGTGCACAAAATTTGTGCACTGGTACAGTCCCTAAGCCTGCCTGGCAATCAAAGCCCAAACATCTGGTGTAGAAGGGCAGATCCCATCTGACCACTGGGCCCTGGGCAGCATCTGGGCACCCAGGTCCCCACGTGTCCCCCTCTGCCTGAGTCATCAACCCCCTGCCCGGCTCCCTCAGCGCCTGGGACTGAGCAATGGCCCCAACCTCTGCTGCCGCCATTGGTCGCCATCTGTGGGGTGATCAGCAGGGCAATTGGGCCCCACTAGCACTCGCCTTGGCTTGGCGCCGCCCACTCACCTGCTCCACCATCCTATTGCAGTCCCACTCTTGTTGGGGCCCATCGAGGCCAGCAGCACCTCCACTGTTGCCCACTGTCAGTGCTGTGTCACTGACGCCCGCCATGTTCTGTTCTGCCCTCTGGTGATCAGCACATGTCATAGCGAGTGGTTGGACTCCAGGTCGAATTCCTGGTTTGCATATTAGGCTTTGATTATATAGGATATAGATAATCACTTACTTATATGGCTTGCTCTCCACATACAAGAACTTCCTGAGAAAAGTGACTTTTTTTTGTTTTGTTTTATGTCCCCTGGACAAGTATTTTACAATTGAAAGAAATGGTATTTTAGCTGGCGTAACAATATAGGTAAAAGTCAGAGACAGGAATGAGGGGAAGGTATCTTTTGAATTACAAAACACAGGAGTGTATAAACATGCTTTTGTTCAAAATATACAATGAGGCCTACACTTTGTCTCTATTATTGCAATGCAATGGAGACAAAATCCTGCCCTTATGAATCTCAAATTCTAATGGGGACACTAATAAATAAGTGAGACCAAACTTGTAAACAGCCAGAGGGCAAAATATTAAGGTGAGTAATGGGGAGTCATTTTATTGTTTTCAAAGTTATTTTGAAAAAAAAGTGTCAAAAAAAGTGAGCTAAAGTATTTAATGAAATTACATACAATAGACTATGTGAAATAATTTTCAGCTGTTGAACTATGAGTTTATTTGGTATATTAAGAATAAAAGAAAAGAGAAAAATCTAAAAATAATATAGTAAAGAAAGGCCATCTACTTTATCCAAAACAACTCTAAGGAGAATTGGAAAGGTGATCTTGGAAGCAACTTCTAGGTATAAAGTGGAATGTTTAAAATATGAATAAAAATGTAGCCAGAGGAGAAGGAAAATAATAAGTCTAAAGAAAATTAGTTGAATTAATGGCCCCAATATTTTCCTATCTCCCTATATCTTTTGATGATATTCTGCTAGACTTGTTTTGGTCAATGTAACAATAAAAATGCTGACACAAGCAGAGACCTAAATAAGCATGTGTGTATTTCCACATCTTTTTTTTTTTTTTTGCTGTACAGATGAGCCTGCTCAATACACTGCAGAGGAGAATCAAGCCAGCTCAAGTGTTTCCAGTCAAGATCCATACTTGTGAGAGAGCCCTGGCAAGTTCAACAAAGACTTCTGGTCTCCATACAGCTGACTGCATGAATATGAAGAGAAGGAGACCCCAGAGCCCAGGTCAGATCAACAGAATCAGCCAGTCCTTAAAGTCATGAGCAGGAGGAAATTTTTTTACAGTATGTTAACGAGATTTTTGAAGCTGTCCGTTACACAGCATAATTTTGGCTCTCCATCACTCATATAAATAAGGATCATGGATGCTAAAGAAGATACTTTCTGTAAAGGCATATATTATAGGTTGAATTATGTTGAAGTTCTAATGCTAGTATCTGTGATTGTGACCTTATTTGAAAATAGGGTCTTTGAAGATGTAATCAAGTTATGTTCTGGTCATTAAGATGGATCTTAATTCAAAATTACTAGTGTCTTTACAAGAAGCATAGAAGTCCCAGGGAGAATGCCTTATGAAGACTGAGGCAGAAATTGGAGTCACACATCTGTAAATCAAGGGACATACATGGAAGATTGTCAACAACCACCAGAAGTGAGGAGAGACGACTGGAAGAGATTCTCTCTTAGCCTCCAGAGAAACCAGCCCTACTCACATTTTTATTTCAGACTTCTAGACTCTAGAACAGTGAGAGAATAAATGTCTGTTGCCTTAAGCCACCCAATTCATGATAATTTATCAAGGCAGCCCTGGAAAACTAATTTAACATAAGATCAAGGATCAGTAGTTTCAAATAACAAAGTATTATAAGAGAAGCTTAATATGTAGGCATAGTACTTGGCTAAGGTTTTGAAATTCTTATATATTATTTGAAAGAAAAATAAAATATTATACCTGACTTTAGTATATAAGACTCAGATCCTTTTAACTGGGGATATACATGTATTCTTTCTTTTGTAAAAATTCAAAGCCTGCTGAAAAATGGGGTACAACCCGAAACTTCAACTTATATTTTTCTCTTATTTATCTCCATGAATCAATTTTCTTATCATGCTTCCTTCCATTTTTATTGAGGTCCTACTCCTTCTGCATAGAAATTCGTTCTTATAGTCTGGGCTATAAGCCATATTGAAGTTCCCACACCATTCTGTGCACTCATCACATTGGTAATTTCATAGTTGACATTTTAATTTATGTATTTTCTACCATCATGTTGTAAACCCTGTGAGTTCAGTACTGTTACTATATTCAACTGTTACAGCACCTCAAACAGGCGCTCAATACAGATTAAAAATGTGCATTATATAATTAAATTACTAACCAGAATTGTTCCTTAAAAAGCCTCCAGTTCTAACGTGTATTCTTCTTTCCTAGTTTATCATCAGTTGAATGTTAAATATGACAAGAGGTAACTTCAATCAGCAAAAATAATCATTTCTTGTTTCCCAACAAAACTTTGGCAGTTATTTTACCATTTTAATAGCTCATAAACCATCTTTTGTCAAAGATAGACACATATGAATATAGCATACTTATTAAAAGAAGAGTTTAGAGTGAGGCATAGCTACTTTCAATATTTGTCTCAGTGACATACGTAATTATTTAAGTTGTGTGAGTATACCAAATTAAACTATTAGTCTCATTTTCATCATAACATATGAACTAATAATGCATGAGTTATAGGATTATCATAAGAAAAATATAAGAACAATATGCAAAGCTATTACCTTGAATGAAAAAATAAAAGTTTTGAAAAAAAAAATCATGTATGAATCCCATCATAATAGTTTGCTATGGCTGTTATAACAAAGTAGTCAGTGTGAGATTAAGGTGCGGTTGATATCTTGAAAGGCCTCACTCCTTGTTTAGTAGGTGTTTGTATTTCTGTATCTTCACCTGTGCTATCACCTGTACATGTCTATGTCCTAATCTCCTCTTCTTATAAGGGCACCAGTCATATTGTATTAGGATCCACCCAAATGACCGCATTTTACCTTAATTACCTCCTTAAAAGCCCTGTTCACAAATACAATCACATGCTAGGTTGCATTCAGCGTATTAAAAACTTCCACATACGAATTTTGAAGGAATAATAATTCAGCTCATAAAACCCTTATTCTAGCTTCATGTTGTAAGACCAAATCAACGTTTCTAATGTTCTATATCATGCTTAGGTTATTTTCCTAAAATTTTGGTTTCATATTTATTATTAGGGGTATGTAGTTTTAATCTGTCATCTAAGTTTTAAAAATGACTAAGAGACAATGTAATCATCTACTCTAATAAAAGAGTAATATTGAAATTAACCGTTTCTCCGGGACACCTGAGCCACGCCCACTAGCCAAGCCACGCGCATCAACCAATCAGAGTGGCTGTATGCAAATTAACTCAGCCAAGAAGGAGGTTGGCAGTGCAACCACAGAGGTGGGTGTGGGGTGGGCAGGGTGCACAGGGCGGGTGGTGAGCTCAGGGTTGGGGTGTGGCAGGCTTAGGGTGGGCAGGGCAGGTGTGGTGGGCTTGGCCAGCTTGCAAACTGCCATCAGCCCCTCACCCAGGCTGGCCTGGCATGCCAGCAGGTGGACATCCCCCAAGGGGTCCCAGACTGTGAGAGGGCACAGGCCGGGCTGGACCCCCCACCACTACCGAGTGCACAATATATTGTGCACCAGGCTCCTAGTTTTAAAAATAAAACTCAACTCGAATCTTCCATTTTAAAAATGAATTTTGACAAAAGTTATAAAACTGTTGTTATAATATTATCACTATATCTTCATAGGTCCCTATGGAAACTGAGTCTTTCTCTTTCCTTTCCATTTCCATCACATTTTATTCATGCCCTTTAGTACTGTGCACTGGCAGAGTACTTATTATAGGCAACTTGGGTCCCTATGGGTTGCCTGCCTGATCAGTTCTGTAGAATTTCTCTCTGACTCCCCCAGGACATTGCAAAGAATATTTTTCTTTTTAGCAGTAAACTCTGGGTGCATTATAAATTGTAAATGTCACTAAATTTGTTGCATTTCACCATGTCTAAACCAAAATATACTAATGTACCTACCTAGTTAAAGAAAATTTATAATGGTCTATTGCTGGCTAATTATTATTAATTAAAGTACAATTATAATAAAATCATGACCTAGTGTCTGACCCCAGGATATTGGACCCAATTATTTTGGGGAGTATATAGCAATTTTGTTGCTGTTGTTAAAAAGAAGAATTGAATCTCCAAATTCAATTCATCAACTAAAATGCATTGAATATCTACGATGCTCTGGCTTTCAATTGCAAAGTGTTAGTCACAGGGGGAAATTATTCAAAGAAACTACTTTCCCATCACTTAAGAATGAAGATAAAGTCCACTTTCTATATGTGATAGATCAATAGCATCATTGTAGCATTCTTATGACAGCTGTTAATCAGTATGTCAATACTTGTTGCCTAGAAAATCATCTGTGACTAGATAATGGTAAAATTTGTATATGGGACTTTTTTTACTTAAGTAGAAATGTAAGTTTTACTGCAATAAATTTCCATCTCACAAATTTAATTTGCACATATAATACAAAAGTGTTGACAAGTTGAAAAAGTAAATTCAAATTTAACAAGGCTAGAGTTTTATGGTTAATGGTTAGTCAATGTTCACACTGACTATTTCTTAACTATTTAATGTTACCCAGTAAAGAGACATTACAATAATTTTGTTGAGAAGTAATTGAAGCTCAGGTTATCTAAGAAACTTTCTTCATTTTAACACCCCTAACTTATTTCTTTAAATTGATTTCAGTCAGGCAGGGAGAGGGAGAAAGAGATAGAAACATCAATGGTTAGAGAGAATCTTTGATTGGCTGCCTTCTACGAGCCTCACACTGGGTATCAAGCCCACAACTTGGACATGTGACCTAACTGGGAACCAAAGCATGACCTCCTGGTTCATAGGTCTATACTGAACCACTGAGCCAGCCTGCTGGGCCAGCCCTATATTCTAATAAATGAAATAATTGGTGTTGGGAAAACATGTTATCCATCTGGGAGAAAACTTTTAAACTCCCTTTCTTATGCAGAAATAGATTTTTTATGAATTAAAATGTTCCTGTAAAAATGAAGTTATACATAGAAAATAATAGGTTATTTTTTCTTCAATAACAATTGATCAGAATAAGCCTTTTTAAGCAAGAACAAATACCATGCCTAAATGCCTGAAAAAAATGCAACTGATAAAATTATATACATATTTAGTTCTTTATAGTTATAAAAATGTCCTTCAAAAACACGAAAAGGTAATTGAAAAAAATTAGTTAACTAATTAGTAAATTATTATATTTTTAAAATCACATTGCTTTTGAGGCATAAGAGTATAATTGTCTTAATATAAAAATAGTTTTGAAACCAATAAAAATAATAAATCTAAGAAATATATGCAAAAAGAAATAGAGATAAAATAAAGGAAAAAAGAAAAGTCAAAAAATACCCATTTCCTTTAAAAAATGTAAAAAAATGTTCAATCTCACAATAAAGAACAAAAGTAAAAACATTTTAAAGAATTTTTTTATGTAGCCCTGGCTGGCATGACTCAGTGGGTAGAGCACTGGCCTGTGGACTGAAGGGTCCTGGATTTCATTCTGATAAAGGGCACATGCCAGGATTGCAGGCTCAATCCCCAGTAGGGGGCGTGCAGGAGGCAGCCAACCAATGATTCCCTCATCATTGATGTTTCTATCTCTCTCCCTCTGCCTTCCTCTCTGAGATAAATAAAAATATATTGAAAAAATAATTTTCTGTATTTGACAAAGTCATTTTTAAAAATATGCAGGCAAGCATTCAAATCGGTACATTTCAAGAGTTTGTTCAAGGTAACAATACCCCAAAAATCTAAATTGTGCATTTCTTTGGCTTAGCATTTCCACTCTTAATCTGAATTTAATCTGTCAACAGGTAGGTAGTATGTTCACTGAAAAACATGGAAATTGTTTGTCATAATTAAATAGAGTACATTTTTCTCAATGACCCAAGAGAACAAAGTTTAGATAAAATTTTGCTTGACATACTGATAAATATCACCACCCTCTTGATTTCCAAAATTTAGCATTAGCAAATGATAGAAACGAAGGGATACTATTACTTTTGTAACTATTTATGTTAGGTGAAAAAAATACTATTATCTCTTACAGAGAAAAGAGACCTTAAGCTTCAGAAAATAATATTTTTCTTCCTTTCTAGGCATGTCTAAACGTAGAGAGCTGCTATACAAATGGGTCATCATTGCATCACACAACCTGAAGAAAATGCTTTCATAGCAGAATGAAATATATTTGCTTTGATCTTGTAACAGTGAGAAAGGGCCTGAACGGACAGAAAGTCCCATTCATCATGATTTTACGATGAAGGCATTAATCAAGATAACACTGTGTCTGGTGTAGTGAAAACTTCGGATTAAGAAACATACGGAAATAGTTTCAGAGGAATACGTATTTTCTTGAGATCCTCTGCATTCAAAATCAAAACAACTCCTGTCCAATGCACCTCGTATATTTCCAACCCAACATCTCCATTTGTGTTTCCCAGAACCGCAGTTAAAATGAAATATTAGCTCATGTTGGGTGATGTTTAAGAGCACCCCATGAAATATTCTGGCAGCCATGAGCCTTCTAGGATAGTGTGGGAAATCATAATATCTTCCCCAAGGGTATGAAGTCAACTCCAGCCACCACAGCCTGCATGTGCTCTTGGCAACTGAAAAAATGATGGTTTTACTCACCGAATGGCATTCATTTGAGGTCCAGGCATGGTAGTTAGGATTGGGATCATTGTTCATAGGAACGACTAGACTTTGTAGTGTAAATAACATTCAAAGCCAAACAGGAAAACATGTATCTATTAGTTAATATTTACAGCTATTTATCAATTAGCTCTAATCTAGAAAAGATGTTCCTCACAAAAATCAAAATATTATAGGTCACACACTTTCATTAGTTCCTCATCATTATTAGCTTCTTAGCTGAGTTGTTGGTGTATTATTTTCAATGACTCAGAAAACTACAGCTGGCTGTCTATGTTCCCATGCCTTCTGTCCACTGTTTACCTTATGCTCATGCACATGCATAGATATCACAAGTCTAGGACGATAATTTTGAAAATCAGACTTTTAAACTTCATGAACATGATATCTCTGTGTTATCATCACAACTGATGATCTGCTTAGGAAAAGATGCTTGACTGGTATGCTTATTCAAACACTAGAGGCCTGGTGCATGAAATTCATGCATGGGAGGGGGAGATCCTCAGTCTGGCATGTGCCCTCTCACAATCTGGAACCTCTCAGGGAATGTCCCACTGCCGGTTTAGGCCTGATCCCTGCAGTCGGACATCTGGCAAATTCTAATCAATGGCTGCCATAGAGGCTCCAGATCAGACTCTGCCTCTCTCTCTGTAGGCCTCTCTCTGGTCCTGATCTGCAACCCTCTAGGTAGTCAGTGCTCCTGCAGTGGCCCCAGTCAGTGCTGGGTCACCACGGCAACACAGCACTGACGTCCAGTCTGGTCAAGCCTTCAGTCATTACAACCCTGGCTCTTTATTATATAGATAGACTAGAGGCCTGGTGCACAAAATATTGTGCACTCAGGAAGGGAGGGGAGCCTGACCTGTGCCCTCCTCCAGTCTGAGACCCCTCAGGGGATGTCCACCTGCTGGCTTAGGCCCACTTCCTGGGGGATCATGCCTAAGCTGGCAGTCAGACATCCCTCTGGCAGCCCGAGAGCCCTCGGGGGATGTCCATTTGCCAGCAGGGAGTAGGCCTAAACTGCAGTCAGACATCCTTAGTGCTGCTGAGGAGGCAGGAGAGGCTCCTACCACCACCGCTGTACTGGCAGCCGGCAGCCTGGCTTGTAGCAGAGCAGAGCTCCCCCTGGGGGAGCATGCTAACCACCAGGGGGCAGCTCCTGCATTGAGTGTTTGATCCCTGGTGGTCAGTGTGTGTCATAGTGACCAGTCATTCCCAGTTGTTCTGCTGTTAGGGTTATTTTGCATATTTTATTATATATTATAGAATCCTGGTGCACGGGCAGGGGCTGACTGGTTTGCCCTGAAGGGTGTCCCGGATCAAGGTGGGGTTTCCGCTGGGATGCCTAGCCAACCTGGGTGAGTAGTTGATGGCTGTTTGCAGGCTGGCCAAGCCCCCAGCAGGAACCCAAGCTCCCCGAGGCAGGTATCTGGGATTTATTTATCTTCTATATTTCAAAGAAGAAACTTTGTTACATTCAGCAGAGGCCACAGATGGCCATCGCAGGTGGGAAGCTTGCCTTCCTCCATCGCCAGCCAACCAAGCCTTTCTTGCTTGCTCCAGCTCCGTGGCTGCCTGCTGCCATCTTGGATGAATTAATTTGCATATAGTTGCTCTCATTGGCTGGTGGGCATGGCTTGGAGTATAGCAGAATCATACCAATTTGCATATTTATCTTTTATTATTTCATTTGTTTTAAAAGGGCTTAATGTGGCCCTGGCCAGATAGCTCAGTTGGTTAGAGCATGCTCCCAATATGCTGCTTACAGGTTCCATTCCCAGTCATGGCACATACAAGAATCAATAAGTGAATGCATAATGCATAAATAAATGAAACAATAAATTGATGTTTCTCTCTGTCTTCCCTCCTCTTTCTGGAAAAATCAATAATTTTTTTAAGTTATGAGGCTCAGTGGTTGAGTGTCAACCTATGAACCAGGAAGTCACAGTTTGATTTCTGGTCAGGGCATAGGCCTGGGTTTAGGGTTCAATCCCTAGGTTGTGTACAGGAGGCAGATGATCCATGATTTTCATAATTAATGTTTCTATCTTTCCTTCCCCCTTCCTATCTGAAATCAATAAAAATATACCTTTTAAAAAGCCTTAATGTGAAAGTGGTTATAGATTTTTGAGAGCTTCATTTGGTCCTCATTAGAAGATAGGGGAAATATCCAAGGACCCTTAAAAGGTGTTCATCCTGCTCATACTGATTGCTGAATATTTTTGCTAAATGGTGATGGAGATTTGAGTAGTCAAGGAATGGGCTTTTGAGTTGACTGACCTGGGTTTGACTCCTGCCTCTATGACTAACCAACCATATAATTTTGGATAATATGTTTAACCTCTTTGACTTAAAGAGAGAGAATTTTGCTAATTGAAAGTTACGGAATTTAACTTTAATTAGCTTGAAAAGGAAATGAAAACGTTAGGCGACATGACAAGAACACACTAAGGCAGAAGTGAAGCTGCATTTGGAAATGACTTAATTCAAATGCTTCACACTGTCCTCTTTTCTTTCTTTGAATGGAACTCTCTCTCTGTTAATACAAAAAGGCATTTTTTTATGCAGAAGAAATATTCCATGGATCACTTTAGATATACAAACAGAAATCTTAACCAAAAATGCGGGGGGGGAAAAATTATTTGTTTCCAATTCAAGCCAGAAGAATCTTACGTGAATGACTGATCCAGCTGGAGATAAAAGCCCAACACTGAAAAGATTCCAAGGGAGATGAAATATACCTAATCCCATCGAAATCCCTAAATTATTTTGTGGCTAGGGATGCAAATGTTCCTGTGGCTAGTGATTCATCATCTTTTACTAGAAGAAAGATAGGAAAGAAATGCTGGATGAAAACAATTTTCACTTTTGTTTTTCCTCAGTATCTCAGCTGCAAATTGGGAATAATGGAACTTTTCATAGAGGTGCTATGAGATGTCAATGACGTATTATATGTAATCATGATCACAATTCTTGGCTAATGGACTAGATAGAGTCAAGAAGTAGTAGCTATTACTATATTTGTGCTAAAGGAGACATATGAAATAATTGTTGTTGGCATGATTAATCCTTCTATTCCATGAGACAGGACATATTCCCACTTGCATCATTTGAATTCCATAAAAAACATAATATTTCTCAGCCTTAACTCCTGATTTCCTAAACATCTCCATGTGCTTTCATATCACTGCTGAAGTTTATTTAAATTTTTATAATCATGAAATATGTGACTGTGTTTCTGACATTAATTTTCAAATCGATGGCTTATTTAATAATATGTGTTGGCTATTTAAATCTCTGAAACACTAAGCAAATATTTTTTTAAATGCTGTTAGCACACCAAAAATAAATATCATATTTTTAATATTAACTATGAAATAAAAAGCTGATGCTTTGATAGTTTTAATGAAGATAGGACATAACAATTTAAATTATGATTCAAAGAAAATAAATTAACAATAATTTACATATCATTGATAAGTAACATTTATCTCATGCACTCATAATTTTTGGCAAATGTGTAACCAATGTTTACTATATACAAGAAATAATAATAATGCAATTATAAGAATAAAGTCACTCTTTAGTGAGTGAGACTTGTATTTCAGAGGCTTGTGAAGTGTTTTATGCATATTTTCCCATTTTCTCAAGTCCTATGCATTTAGGTATTATTGTTTCTCTATTTTAATATTGAGCAAACAGAAGCACGCAAAAAATGAGTAACTTTTCGAACTTATACAAGTTAGTTAATAGCAGAGCTTATATTTGAATCCAGCTCTATCTGAGTCAATAGCCTGTGCTACTGACTTATAAAACACTAAGCAAGGGCTTACAGATCAAAACATCAGGGCTTGTACATCTGTGCATTTTTTCTACCATCCGTCCTATAAGCCATTCATTCAAACCACTCTGGCTCCCGAGAAGGTAATTAAAAGTTATGACTTCAAGGGACTTCCTGCTAGGTCACCAGCTGGATTCCCACGTGTTAACAAAGATAATATGAAATATAAATACATAACATAATTAGGCAAAAACGGGTGTTTAAATAAGGAGCAAAGGACCCAATTTTCTGAGAATACACACAATGACAAGCAATCACCCATGCGGAATGCGCTGACACTGTCGTTTCCCACCATGTCTGACACATGCCACTGCTTATAAAATCTTCTGTTGTTTAGTGCTTACAGTTTTTTAAACTGCCATTGCTGTTCAAATCAAAGAGTGCTTAACAGTGACATAATGCTTACCACCTCTGGATGGGCCTTCTGCTTGTAAAATCCCTTGATTTTAACTTGTCTTTCTTTTCCTACAATTAGCACTTTACCCCAGCCATGGGAGGGTAAGAGTGGGGTCAGCATTTCCCAACATGCTTTGCAAAACAAAAGTTCTATAGGACATAATTGTCATTGTATGAGATCCATATTTAACAGGTTTTAAACAGACTGGGAGGGGATGTTTGAAAAGATTTTGCAAAACTTCTTAAGAATATTGATATGCAATTAGGCATATTCACAAAGGAGATATATGTATTTGAT
>PVJC01045349.1:0-13740 GCA_004026665.1 Murina feae | reverse complement strand
AGCAGGGAGGGTAGTTGGGGGCGAGCAGGTCAGCAGGAGGGGCAGTTGGAAGTGAGCAGGCCGGCAGTAGGGGCAGTTGGGGGTGATCACGCTGGAGGAGGGCAGTTGGGGGCAATCAGGCTGGCAGGGGGGAGTTAGGAGCAATAAGGCCAGAAGGGGGAACAGTTGGGGGTGATCAGGCCAGCAGGCAGAGTGGTTAGGGACGATCAGGCAGGCAGGCAGGTGAGAGGTTAGGAGCCAGCAGTCCCGGATTATGAGAGGGATGTCCAGCTGCTGGTATAGGCCCAATCCAGGGATCGGGCCTAAATCGGCAGTTGGACATCCCCACAGGGATCCCAGCTTGGAGAGGGTGCAGACTGGACTGAGAGACACCCTCCCACCCCTGCATAAATTTTGTGCACCAGACCACTAGTATCTAATCTAATAAAAGTGTAAGATGCAAATTAAGCATCACTCCGCTATACCTAAGCCACACCCACCAGCCAAGACACGCCTACCAACCAATCAGAGCAACTATAGGCGAATTAACCCAGCCAAGATGGTGGCCGGCAGCTATGGAGCTAGAGCAAACAGGAGGCTTGCCCCGGCAATGGAGAAAGCTAAGCTTTCCTGCCTGCCTAGGCTGGCTGTGGTCTCCGCTCAAGGCAACAAAGTTTCAATTATAGAAGATAAATAAATCCCAGATACCTGCTTCCAGCCAGCCTTGCTAGGGGCTGTGCCCAGCCTGCAAACAGCCATCAGCCACTCACCCAGGATGGCTCTACCTTCAAGGGGTGAGGGTTCCTGCTGGGGGCTTGACCAGCCTGCAAACATCCATTAACCACTCACCCAAGCTGGCCAGGCACCCTATCAGAAACCCCCACCCTGAAGGGGCTGTGGCCAACCTGCAAACAGCCATCAGCCACTCACCCCGGCTGGCCAGGCACCCCAGCGGGACCCCCACCCTGATCTGGGACACCCTTCAGGGCAAACCAGCTGGCCCCCTCCCATGCACCAGGCCTCTATCCTATATAATAATGTAGGATAATATGCAAATTGACTCTAACAGCTGAACGACTGGGAATGACTGGTCACTATAACACACACTGACCACCAGGGGGCAGACGCTCAATGCAGGAGCTGTCCCCTGGTGGTCAGTACACTTCCACAGAGGGAGCTCTGCTCAGCCAAAGCCAGGTTGATGGCTGCCAGTACAGCAGTGGTGGTTGGAGCTTCTCCTGCCTCCTCAGCAGTGCTAAGGATGTCCGACTGCAGCTTAGGCCTGCTCCCTGCTGGCAAATGGACATCCCCCAAGGGCTCCCAGGCTGCCAGAGGCATGTCTGACTGCCAGCTTAGGCCTGATCCCCTGGGGAGAAGGCATAAGCCAGCAGGTGGACATCCCTGAAGGGGTCCCAGACTGTGATAGGGCACAGGCTGGGCTGAGGGTCACCCCCTAGTGCACAAATTTTTGAGCAGTGGGCTTCTAGTATATATATATAAAAGCCTAAGCAAATAGTTACTGGCAGCTTTGACATGCACTGACCACCAGGGGGTAGATGCTCTGACCAGTGGGTTATCTTGCTGCTGGGGTCCTGCTGATTGGGACTGGGTGAGACATGCTGGACATGCCTTAGAGCCCTCTCACAGTCCCTCTCCAGGCGGCCAACCTCCCCTGGTCCTTCCTCAGCCCTGATTGGCCCTGATTGGGACTAAGTGAGATGGGCCGGACATGCCCTGGGGCCCTCCTGGGGTCCCTCCCTGCCCATAGTCTTTCCCTGACCAGCCAGCCCTGATTGGCTCTGATTTGGACTGGGCTAGACAGGCCAGACAGGCCCTGGAGCCCTCTCCAGCCCTGATTGTGCACCGGTGGGATCCTGGATTATGAGAGGCCAGGCTGAGGGGCCCACTGGTGCACAAATCCGTGCACTGGGCCTCTAGTTTTTTATAATCCTTTGTATGTCTGTGGGGTTGGTTGTTACTTCACCTCTTTCATTTCTGATTTTGTTTATTTGGGTCCTCTCTCATTGTTTCTTGGTGAGTTTGGCTAGCAGTTAATCAATCTTGTTTATCCTTTCAAAGAACCAGCTCTTGGTTTTATTGATCTTTTGTATTATTATTATTATTATTATTATTAGTAGTAGTAGTAGTAGTAGTATTGGTCTCTATTTATTTATTTTTGCTCTCATCTTTATTATTTCCTTACTATTGCTTACTCTGGAAATTTCTTGTTGCTCTCTTTCTAATTCTTTAAGTTGTAGGATTAGCTAATTACCATTTTTTCTTATTTTTTGAGGTAGGCCTATAGAGTTATGAACTTCCCTCTCAGGACTGCTTTCATTGTGTCCCATAGATTTTGGACTGTTGTGCTTTCATTGTCATTTGTTTCCAGGATGCTTTTTATTTCTTCTTTGATCTCTGGTAACCCAATCATTGTTTAATAGCATGCTATTTAGTTCCCAGTGTTTGATTTTTTTCATTATTTTTATTGTAGATGATTTCTAATTTTATGCCATTGTGATCTGAGAAGATGCTTGATATTATTTCTATCTTCTTGAATGTGAAGAGACTTTACCTGTGTCCTAATATGCGGTCTGTCTTTGAAAATGTCCTGTGTGCACTTGAGAAGAATGTATATTCTGTAGCTTTGGGGTGAAATGGTCTGAAGATGTCAATTAGTTCCACCTGATCTAGTGAGTCATTTAGGATTACTGTTTCTTTGATGATTTTTTTGTTTAGAGGATTTATCCAGTGGTGTCAATGGGGTATTAAAGTCTCCTACTATGATTGTATTGCTGTTGATCTCTCCCTTGATATCTCCCAAAAGTTTTTTATGTATTTAGGTGCTCCTGTATTGGGTCCATATATATTTACCAGAGTTATATATCCTCTTGTTGATTTCTCCCTTTAGTATTATGAAGTGGCCCTCCTTATCTTTTGTTATGGCCTTCACTTTGAGGTCTATTTTGTCTAAGGTGACCAGATGTCCTGCTTTTGGCGGGACAGTCCCGATTTTTAACAGTTTGTCCTGCGTCACATGGCGTTTTAAAAAGTCCCAATTACTCTTTGTAGTATTTTAAGTAATAATAAAAACAAGAAAAAAAAGAAGAAAAAGAATGCCCCTGGTCAATGGTGTACTGCTTTAAATCTGGTCACCTTAATTTTGTCATACCACAGCTTTTTTTCTCATTTCCATTTGCCTGAACATTTCCCCCCATCTCTTCACTCTCAGTCTGTGTGAGCACTTTGTTCTGAGGTGGGTCTCTTGTAGACAGTAAATATATGGGTCATATTTTCTTATCCATTCAGCTACCCTATGTGTTTTGATTGAAGCATTTAATTCATTTACATTTAAGGTTATTATTGATAGGTACTTGTTTATCACCATTTTTATTTATGCCTTTGTTTCCTCTTCTCTTTCTATTTCTTCTTTTTACAGAAGTCCTTTTAGCATTTCTTGCATTGCTCATTGGGTGGTAATAAACTCCCTTAGCCCTTTTTTGTCTGTGAAGCTTCTGATTCCACCTTCAATTTTGAATGATAGCCTTGCTGGGTATAGTATTCTTGGATTCAGTCCCTTGCTTTGCATCACTTTGTATATTTCATTCCATTCCCTTATGGCCTGATGTGTTTCTGTTGAGAAATCAGTTGATAGTCTAATGGGAGATCCCTTATAGGTAACTTTTTAAAAATTATATATTTTATTGATTCTTTGCAGAGAGGAATGGAGAGGGATAGAGAGTTAGAGACATTGATGAAAGAGAAACATTGATCAGCTGCCTCCTACTCACCCCCTACTGGGGATGTGCGTGCAACCAAGGTACATGCCCTTGACTGGAATCGAACCCAGGACCTTTCAGTCCCCAGGCCAATGCCCTATCCACTGAGCCAAACCAGTCAGGGCTGTAGGTAACTTTTTAAGATTCTTACTTTTTTGTTGATGTTTGCCAATTTAATTATGATGTTTCTTGTTGTCGGTCTTTTTGAGTTCATCTTATTTTGGACCCTATGTGCTTCTTGGACTTGTGTGGCTTTTTTCTATCATTATTTCTTCAAACAGCTTTTCTATTCCTTGCTCCACTTCCTCTCCTTTTGAGTCTCCTACTATGTGGATTGTTGTTTTGTGTTGTTCCAAAGCTCCCTTAGGCTCTTCTGCTTTTTAAGTTTTCTTTCCAGTTGCTGCTGTGCTTGAGTGGTTTTTCTACCTTGTCTTCTAACTCGCTGATGCAGTCCTCAGCTTCTTTTAGTCTACTGTTGACACTTTACATTGTGTTCTTTATTGCAGCTATGTCATTCTTCATTTTATCTTGATTCTTACACATGTGAATTTGTCTTCCATCCTTTTCAGTGTCCTTATAACCATTGCTCTGAATTATTTCTCTGACAAATTGCTTGCCTCCATTTTGTTTATTTGCTTTTCTAGTGATTCCTCCTTTTATTTCAAATGGGGGTGGTTCTTTGTTTCCCCATTTTTGCTATTCCTTTGTGGTTGTTTCTATGTATTAGATCAAATTGCCACACAGTTTTTTTGAGTTTGTCTTATACAGTAGATGTTTTGTGGGACCCAGTGGTGCAATTTCTCCAGTCTTCTGGCCTGGGTAATCTAGAGATGCCCCCTACTTGACATATTTGAGTTCTCTTGGTGTAGTTGAGTCTTGAGTGTTATTATCCCGTTTGTGTATGGAGTCTCCTCTCAGGGTATATTACTCACTCTCTACACATTGACTGAACAACACAAAATACAACTCAACAAGACATGACACAAAGGGAACAAAACATGAATGCACTCATGACACCAATAACCCCAGTATAAGTGACCACAAGAGAAAAGAGAATTATGAGAGAAAAGAGAGCAAAAATGATATTGATAAAAGAAAAAAAACATAAGAGAGAAAGATAAAGGAAGAAAAAATATATGGGAGAAAACACCACAGCATAAACAGATAAACCAAAAAATGCAAACAACAAACACCCAGAAAAAAGGGAGGTAGAGGCAGAGGTTATATAGGAATAAATCCCAAGAAACTAGAAACACCAGTCAGAAAGGATATGTCCATAGCAGCACAATTTACCATAGCTAAGATTTGGAAATAGCCTAAGTACCCCTCAGCAGATGAGTGGATTAAAAAACTTTGGTACATCTACACAATGGAATACTATGCTGCTGTAAAAAAGAAGGAATTCTTACCATTTGCAGCAGCATGGATGGAAGTGGAGAGCATTATGCCAAGTGAAATAAGCCAGTCAGAGAAAGATAAATACCACATGATCTCACTCATTTGTGGAATATAATGAACAACATAAACTGATGATGAAGGACAGGCCCAGAGATAGAGAAGCATCAATCAGACTGTCAAACCTCAGAGGGAAGTTAGAGGAGGGTGAGGGTAACGGGGATTGATCAACCAAAAGACTTATATGCAAGCATATAAGCCTAACCAATGAACACAGACTACAGGGGGGTGAGGGCATGAGTGGGGGGTGGAGGGCAATGGGGGATAAGAACACATATGTAATACCTTAATCAATAAAGAAAAACATTTAAAAAATTGAATGAATAGGGGAAGGACCTCAGTTCAGTACAGAGGAGATAGAAAGAGAAGGAATTGATAAGAAGAAAAGAAAGAAAAAAAATTTAATAAAAAATTAAAAATAAGAGAAAATAAAATAACAATAAAAAATAAAAATAGAATGAAGAAAAAATAATAAACCAAAAAACAAAGAAAATAATGAAAAATAAAATGTAGAGAATCTAAGATGGCAGCATAAGGTAAACACTGTAAACGCAGCCGTGAACAACTATTTCAAAATATCCACGAAAATAAAACACGGACACTACTCACACCCACAGGAAGACTGGCTGAGTGAAAATTCTACAACTAGAAAGAATCTGAGACTCAGAGGAGTGGCGGAAGCAAAGTACAGAGGTACGGAGGCGCGCGCACGGGGCTCGGGGAGAGCGCTGTAGCCGGAGGACGCAGTTCTTTTTCAAAACGGAGGGTACCACAAGCTCCCGGCAGCTCTGAACTCCAGTTCCAGGTGAGTTTCTGAGGACCCAGACCCACGCACACCCAGAGAAGGGGAACTGACTGGCACCGGGAGGAAATCCAAAGCAGGTTTCTCTCAGCGTTGCTTGCAGCAATTACTGCGGGACACAGAGACCCAGTGTCTCTTAGCGCAGGGCTGAGAAGCGCCATAGCTATTTGCTCCGCCCTGCCCTGCAAACTCCCCGAGGCCCTGCCCCTCCTAGGCTGCGTCAGAGGCTTTTGCATATAAAAGGCTGAGTAGCCTAAGGCAAAGGCTAACTCAACACCTCCTTAAAGATACAGGAGCCAGCCCTCACCCAGTGGCCAGAGTGGGACCATCCTAAATAAAACTCAGATTCACAAGGAACACACTCGGGCAGATGCAGTGAGCACAAAAGCCCCACTGAAACAACTCTTGCCCCATAAGGGTGTCTCCAGCACAGAAGTTCTCCTACTGTAGACACAGCTGATTCTCATAAACAAGTGGCTTAGAGGTTAATTCCTCGCAGTGATCGCCTAACTCAAAAAGGGAAGCAGCCAAAATGCGGAGACAAAGAAACAGGTCACAAATGACAGAAATGGAGGAAAGAAAATGACAGGATATAGAGTTCAAAACCATGGTTATTAGGTTTTTCAAGAATTTTCTAGAGCCTGCTGATAAATTTAGTGAGACCCTCAATAAATCTGAGACCCTCAAGGATATGATAAAGGACCAACTAGAAATCAAGCATACACTGACTGAAATAAAGAATATTATACAGAGATCCAACAGCAGACGAGAGGATCGCAAGAAGCAAGTCAAAGATATGAAATATGGGGAAGCAAAACCCACCCAGCCAAAAAAGCCAAGACAAAAAAACAAATGAACGAACAAACGAAAAATCAAAAAGTATGAAGATAGTGTAAGGAGTCTTTGGGACAACTTCAAGCGTACCAACATCAGAATTATAGAGGTGCCAGAAGAAGAGAAAGAGCAAGATATTGAAAACCTATTTGAAGAAATAATGACAAAAAACTTCCCCCACCTGGTGAAAGAAATAGACTTCCAAGTCCAGGAAGCGCAGAGAACCCCAAACAAAAGGAACCGAAGGAGGACCACACCAAGACATATCATAATTAAAATGCCAAGAGCAAAAGTCAAGGAGAGAATCTTAAAAGCTGCAAGAGAAAAGCAGTCAGTTACCTACAAGGAAACACCCATACGACTGTCAGCTGATTTCTCAACAGAAACTTTGCAGGCCAGAAGGGAGTGGCAAGAAATATTCAAAGTGATGAATAGCAAGAACCTACAGCCAAAACTACTTTACTTAGCAAAGCTATCATTCAGAATTGAAGGCTGGATAAAGAGCTTCACAGACAAGAAAAAGCTAAAAGAGTTCATCACTACCCAACCAGTATTATATGAAATGCTGAAAGGTATCCTTTGAGAAGAGGATGAAGAAAAATAAAAATTATGAACAACAAATACATATCTATCAACAAGTGAATCTAAGAATCAAGTGAATAAAAAATCTGATGAACAGAATAAAGTGGTGAATAGAATAGAATCAGAGGCATAGAAAGGGAGTGGACTGACAATTTTCGGGGGTTAAGGGTGTTGGGGTGCGTGAAGAGAATGGACAATAATCGTACACCTATGGATGAGGACAGTGGGGGGGGGCAAGGACAGAAGGTGGGGTGGGAACTGGGAGGAGGGGAGCTATGGGGGAAAAAAGAGGAACAACTGTAATAATCTGAACAATAAAGATAAATTAAAAAAATAAAATGTAAAAAAAAAAAAAGATAAATAAAATTAAAAAAAGTGAAGTGTTTTTCATTTCAGCCAAGTTTTAATGTCTCATGGTGGCTGCTGTTCTGTTTGTGTCTATCTACACACTTTTGACTGCAAGCAGGTGGGACCAATCTTCCCACTTTGCTTTTCTGCCTGCTGTCAATCTTAATCTCCCTGTTTCCGACAGGGCTATAGGTAGGGAGGGTGCTGTATCGCTTTCTGGGACTGAATGGCTTCTCTTCAACCCAGTGTCTGAGGGCTCTTCGGGGCTATTCAGATTTTTTGTGTTCTTTGTATGGCTCAGGGTATAGTCTGGGTGTGGCTGTATTAGCTGTCTTCTTGAAGCTGCTTGAAGGGCTGACTCTTCAGGAGAAAAATGGCTGCCTAGGTCCAGAGGATCAGGAATGTCTCAGTGTCGGACTCCTGGTCACCTCTCCCTGATCCACTCTCCTCCACAGCCTCTCTGCACAAGTCCACACTTCCACCTTCACAGCAGCCACGGGTGAGTATTTTTATTTGAAAGGTCCTATGAACTAGGTTTAGCAAATAGAAGCAAAGGCCAAAGAGAGGCAAAACAACTGCACCACTGCGAGCCCTGCCCCCCGCAACCAGCACTGCACAGCTTGGGCAGTTGTTCAGACTGCCCCCTTCAGGCTTAGTCTCTCATGGCTGTGAACTTAGATCTAGAATCCCCTGCCACCAGCAGCACTGTGGACTTCCTTTCCACAGTTTGATGTTATGACTGTTTCCAAGGGACATGGATTTGTTGCCATGCAGCTTCCTTCTGACCCTCTCAGCTCAGTGGTCTTGTGACTCTAGCTAGATCCTCAATCCTACCTTCTCCAGGTGTCCTCTGCCCTTCCCAGCTGTGAATTATCTCACCAGTTGTGCCTACTTCACCAATTCTGGGTGGATGTTATTTGATTTAGATACTCCTCTCTGCTCTGGGATAAGGCTTGGGACATGTCTGCCTCTTTGGCAGCCATTTTTCCTCCCTCCTAAGGATATTTTTTCCATTCTTGTCCATTTTTTAATGGAGTTCTTATTTTCTTACTGTTGAGTTGTGATGGTTCTTTATATATTTTGTATACAAGTCATTCATCAGATGTGGGAATTACAAATATTTTCTCCCGGTCTGTAGCTCTTCCTATTCTTCTCTTCTTATCATGATGGAGTAAAGGGAACTGGATTTACCTTCTTGCCTTAAACAACTAAAAAGCATGGATAAATTATATAAAACAGAGGTTTTTAGGAATTGAACATCAGGCAGCAAAGGACATGATTCTTGAGAGAAACAAAGTGAGCTCTATAATTAGGGCTGGTCATATTGGTGTGGTTCTATTTGTGGACTCTCTATTCTCCTATCATTAGGAGAAACAATGGCTAAAATTTCCCCTTTTAGAGGAGAGTTTTCTGGTCACAGCACAGGCAGGGGAAACCTAAACAGAGCCTGACAATCTCCTTAAGTCAAGAAGACAGAGCTGAAAATTCAAGGACAAGGTGATTAGATTCATAGGGCATAGTAGTGTGTGTGGGTTCTCCTAGAGTCTCCAGATGAGTACTGATCACTATATGTATGTGAAGAAACTACCTAATGTCAGGGAATCCTATATAATAAAAGGGTAATATGCAAATTGACCCTAAAGGCAGAACAACTGGGAACGACTGGTCGCTATGACACACATTGACCACCAGGGTCAGATGCTCAATGCAGGAGCTGCCCCCTGGTGATCAGTGTGCTCCCACAGCGGGAGCTCCACTCAGCCACAACCTGGGCTGACGGCAGCGCAAAGGATATCTGATTGTGGCTTTGGCTTGCTCCCTAAGCCACAGTTGGACATTCCCCAAGGGCTCCCGGTCTGCTAGAGGGATGTCTGACTGCCAGCTTAGGCCTGATTCCCTGGAGAGCAGGCCTAAGCTGGCAAGTGGACATCCCCTGAGGGCTCCCGGACTGTGAGAGGGTGCAGGCCAGGCTGAGGAACCCCCCTGAATGCACGAATTTTCATGCACCAGGTCTCTAGTAAATAATAAAAAGTGAGCATGGAGAACAAGTTTTGGAGCTCAAACAGGACTGGGAAGAGTTAATATTCCCAATATCCAGAGTGCAGAAAAATTTTAAACATAATTTTAATTTTTCAATTACAGTTGGCATATAATATCACATTAGTTTCAAGTGTACAACATAGTTATTAGGTATTTATAAACCGTATAAAGTGATCTCCTGATAAATCTAGTACCCACCTTGTACCATAAATTTTTATTATAATATTATTGAGTATATTCCCTATGCTGTACTTTACATCCCCATGACTGTTTTTATTACTGGCAATTTGCACATCTTAATCCCTTCTCTCTCCTCCTCTTTCCCCCATAGAATAGAGAAATCTTGAAATACACAGAGCTTTGGATAGAGTATTCAGAAGAATAGTGCTTCAGTAGAGGACAATATTAAAATGCTGCTCTGTTCTATTGGGGGAAAATTAAAGACAAAATTACTTGCCAATCCAGGAAATCTTCTCCATCAATGGAGTAAAGAAAGAAGAGTTTCATTATTGAATAAGCATTAAACCAGACTGTGATGCATTACAGGCAATCTGCTAATGAGATTGCAAAGACAGAAATAAATCCTAAATGAATAAGTTGTCTCTATGTAAGAGGACTTAAAACATTGTTTATTATACATTCTTTCATAGTTCATCCTGAGTTCACCTGGTAATTGGAGTAGCCATCTGTTCTAGTTAATTGCTTTTATGTGAAAGAAAAATAAAACTTCTCATATCTCTACAATAAGCAGGTGCTTTCAGCTTAGGCTAGGCACCTAAGCTAAGCTCCTAGGATGACATCTTCCTTGATGTTTACATTTCAAAGAATGGCTCCCAGACCCTTAAGAAGAAAAAAAATCTGAATTATAAGACTGGCAGGAGGCTTATTTAGTCTTTGAAAAGATTTACATACATATAAAGGGACAAAGGAAGGATTCATAAATACTAGGCTTCTCAAGGAAATACTCTAAGAAAAGGGAGGGAAAAAAAGGTCTCTTTTCTTTTTGGTAATAGGGAATGTTCAATTTTATTTTTATTTATTTTTCCAGATTCTACTTTACAAAGATTATAAACAAGTCTCAAAAGGATCAAATTCTTTCCAAGTAACTTAACTGCATCCCAAGAACAGCTAAAAGGTATTAAAAGAAATAATGAAAATTTAGTGCCAAACAACATAAAATTCACAATGTTTGGCATCCAATAAAAATATTACCAGGTATGCAAAGAAGCAAGAAAATATAATCAGTAGTAAAAGATCTAGAAATTGGACAGATTAATAGAGGTAATAGACAAGGCCATTAAACTGTTATGAATACAGGGGTGGGCAAAAGTAGTTTTATAATTGTCCATATGAAAATAATACAATAATAAAGAATAAACTATGTTTTGTGTACTCACAACTACAAAACTACTTTTGCCAACCCCTGTATATTTCATACATGTAGAGGCAAGCATGAGAATGTTAAGGAGAGAAATGGAAGATGTAAATATAGATTCACATTGGATTTATAGAGATGAAAATGATGTCTGTGATATAAAATACACTGAATGGTTTTAAGGACAGATTAGTCACCTCAATAAAAAAGATTAGTGAATTTGAGAACATAGCAATGAAAATTATTAAAAAGAAACACAGAGAAAAAATCTGAAAATGAATGAACAGAACATTACTGAGTTATGGGACAATTGCAAGTAGCCTAATACATATATGTATTATTCTCAGGAGAGGAAAGAGAGGACAAAGATAAATTATTAGAAGAAACAATGGCTAAAATTTCCCCAAATATTATAAATTTGTAAACTCACAAATCTAAAAAACACTCAACGGACTCTAAGCACAAGAAACATAAAGAAAACTACAAGGCATGTCAAAATCAAATTGCTCGAGACAGCAAGATGGCAGCATAAGGTAAATACCGTAAATGCAGCCGTGAACAACTATTTCAGAATAAACATGAAAAGAAAACACGGACACCACTCACACCCACAGGAAGGCTGGCTAAGTGAAAATTCTACAACTAGAAAGAGTCTGAGACTCAGAGGAGTGGCGGAAGCAAAGTACAGAGTAAGGAGGCACGCGTGGGGCTCGGGGAGAGGGCTGGCACCGGAGGACGCGGTTCTTTTTCAAACTGGAAGGAGCCACGGGCCCCCGGCTGCTCTGAACTCCAGTTTCAGGTGAGTTTCTGAGGACCCAGACGCATACCTGGAGAAGGGGGACTGACTGGCACTGGGAGGAAATCCAAAATGGGTTTCTCTCAGTGTTGCTTGCAGCAATTACCACGGGACACAGAGACCCGGTGTCTCTCAGCGCAGGGCTGAGAAGCGGCCATAGCTATTTGCTCCGCCCCGTAGACTCCCCGAGGCCCCGCCCCTCCCAAGCTGCCTCAGAGGTTTTTGTATATTAAAGGCTGAGTAGCCTAAGGCAAAGGCTAAATCAACACCTCCTTAAAGATACAAGAGCGAGCCTCACCCAGTGGCCAGAGTGGGACCATCCTAAATAAAACTCAGATCCACAAGGAACACACTCGGGGCAGACACACAAAAGCTTCACTGAAACAACTCTTGCCCCATAGGGGTGTCTCCAGCACAGAAGTTCTCCCACTGTAGACACAGCTGACTCTCATAACCAAGTGGATTAGAGGTTAATTCCTCTCAGTGATCACCTAACTCAGAAAGGGAAGCAGCCAAAATGTGGAGACAAAGAAACAGGTCACAAATGACAGAAATGGAGGAAAGAAAATGACAGGATATAGAATTCAAAACCACGGTTATTAGGTTTTTCAAGAATTTTCTAGAGACTGCCGATAAATTTAGTGAGACCCTCAATAAATCTAATGAGACCCTCAAGGATATGATAAAGGACCAACTAGAAATTAAGCATACACTAACTGAAATAAAGAATATTATACAGAGATCCAACAGCAGACGAGAGGATCACAAGAATCAAGTCAAAGATATGAAATATGAAGAAGCAAAACCCACCCAGCTGGAAAAACCAAAAGAAAAAAAGAAAAAAAGAAAAAGGATCAAAAAGTATGAAGATAGTGTAAGGAGTCTCTGGGACAACTTCAAGCACACAAACATCAGAATTATAAGGGTGCCAGAAGAAGAGAAAGAGCAAGATATTGAAAACCTATTTGAAGAAATAATAACAAAATACTTCCCTCACCTGGTGAAAGAAGTAGACTTCCAAGTCCAGGAAGCGCAGAGAATCCCAAACAAAAGGAACCCAGGAAGGACCACACCAAGACATATCATAATTAAAATGCCAAGAGCGGGAGAAACAAGATGGCGGCATAGGGTAGACACCGTATATGCAGCTGTGAACAACTATTTTAGAAAAACCACGAAAAGAACACACGGACACCACTCGCACCCACAGGACGGCTGGCTGAGTGAAAATCCTACAATTAGAGAAGATTCTGAGACTCAGAGGAGTGGCGGAAGCAAAGTACAGAGGTACGGAGGTGCGCGCACGGGCTCGGGGAAGGGCTGGTACCGGAGGCCGTGGTTCTTTTCCAAAACGGAGAGAGCCACAAGCTCCCAGTGGCTCTGAACTCCAGTTCCAGGCGAGTTTTGGAGGTCCCACAGAAACCCAGAGAAGGGGGACTGATTGGCATCAGGAGGAAATCCAAAACGGGTTTCTCTCAGCATTGCTTGCAGCAATTACCGTGGGACACAGAGACCTGGCGTCTCTCAGTGCAGGGCTGAGAAGCGCCATAGCTATTTGCTCCGCCCTGCCCGGCGAACTCCCCGAGGCCCCGCCCCTCCCAAGTGCGTCAGAGGCTTCTGCAGCAACACCTCCTTAAAGATACAGGAGCCAGCCCCATCCAGTGGCCAGAGAGGGACTAACCTAAACAAAACAGTTCCACAAGGAACACACTCGGGGCAGATGCAGTGAGCATAAAAGCTCCACTGTAACAAC
>PVJC01045348.1:0-13740 GCA_004026665.1 Murina feae | reverse complement strand
ACAGAGAACCTGACCCAAGGCAGTAAGGTTTGAGCAATTCCAAAACTTAGTTGCAGGGAGGGAACCAGGTTGAAAAGAACAAACAGAGAAACACTTTTACACCAGCAAGTACTACGTTTACATAAAAACAGCGGAGTTTCAGAAAACCATTCAGTAAACCAAATAGACCAGTTAAATCTCCATAAAACACAGAAACAGTGAATCTCCAACTCCATAGAACTGAGCGACCGTCTCGTTTCAGACCCTACAGAGGCAAGCCCTTCTCTCTAGTCTGAAATCCTGGAGGGAAATACCCGTCTCTCCGATCTTAATTCATGGAGAGGCACGTCTCATCTCTCCAAATTCGTGGAAGTCTATTTCCGATCCTTCCTGGGAAGCGTGGGACGTCCCCCAGCTTCCCGCCTGTAACCTATTGACCAGCACGTCTGCTTAGGTTCTTTCAGGCTTAAACCATTCCAAAAATGAGCTCACACAACACACAAAAAGACAGACAGACACAAGACAGACAAGACACATACCGCAGTCAATCAGGCTCTCCGGTTTGGGGGTCCCTCGGAGGTCTTGGGGGATCCCGGCGAGCCCCCAAATGTTGTACCCAGAAGTTGTGGTCCCCAAAGACTACGAGTGAGCCCCAAAACCGTTGCAAGAACATGAGAGCTTTATTATACAAGTTAACTTGGACTCCCCGCTTGCCTGCCGCACAATGGCGCGACGGGGGAGGAAGTGCCGGTTTCAAGCAAACCAAAGGATTTATAGGGCCGGAAGTAGTGGGTGGGGTAATGCGTGTGGCATCTGTTGATTGGTCAAGGGAAGGTCCTTGGCCGGGCATTTCCTCTGCATCCCTATTGGCAGATCTTCACTCTCACACCGCCCTTCCGCCCTTCCATCTGCATTCTCGCACTGCCCTTCCGCCCTTACAAAACTATATTATATAGTTGAAAAACCATTAGGATGGGATTTTGATCCTAGTTTAACAATACTTGATTTGTGCTACCTCAGGCAAGCAATACATCTGTAAAATTAAAGGATGCTTAAAAGAGAAATATGTACAAAATGTATGAAAGTAATGGGTATAAGAAAAATCAATTTAAAAATTGAATGTTTTAAAATTTTTAAGTGCTAAACCTAAGGAAAGATGTCTTAGAGAATAGTTCTCAACTCATTCATTCACCAAACGATGTATGCTGTTGGCTAATGATAGAGACTGTTGGTGAAGTCTCATTTTGCCTTTGTTCTTCTTGTTTAGCCACCTACATAGACTTTGTAACCTTAAAACAGAAAAAAAAAGGCAGGCAAAATTTAATACAAATTATATTAAACTCAAAAACACAGTGTTCAGTTACTTTAATGAACCCAAGACCCATAAGTTATATCCCAGAGTACTGAGAGAATTTAATGAACTAACTCATGATCTTGAACAGTAAATCTTTGAGACCAGATGATTTGGCCAAGGAACTATAGAAAGATACAAGCTTCACAAGAACAAGAGCTTGTTAATATTGTTCCCTGATATACCTATAGCTTCAAGCATAGTACCTAACATGCATTAATGGCTTGACAAATGTCCCTGACAAAATTTCAAAAATCTGTTTTGTGGGTTTTTTTGTTTGTTTTGTTGAACATTATGGACACATAGAAAACTAAGCAGTGATCACTAGGAGGCAGCATCTGTTCACAAAGACCACCTGTGCTCACATATCTACTAAACCACAATAGTGAGAGTAGGGCCAAAAAATTTAAAATATTTTAGGTAATTATAGTAAAGTTGGTCCACAATGAATATTGGGGCAAAATTGGGTTTACAGTTTATGTGAAACAGTTTATTTTTGTACTATTATTTATTAACATTATATTTTCCACATGAACTATAAACCTACTTTTGCCCCACCCTGTATATGAATAGCCTTAGATCATTCAAGTATTTCTTTAAATTATGCTTTTGATGGATACCTGATAGGTACTTGAGAGAAATTTTGAGATTATACTTTGTGCAGATAAGGCAGTAAGGAGTACAAAGACCTGGTTGAATCAGAGTTCTAATACAAGTGACCTCTTGTAAGGTACCTAACCCTATTGAGCCTCAATTTTGCCATATGTAAAATAGTCACTGTTCTAAGCACTTAACATCACAGCTGGCACATGGCATGCATTCAATAAATACTATTAATTTTGAGAGACGGCCCAGAATGCATTATATTGCCAGTTAAAGACTGCTTTGTAACTTTGGCTACTGAACATGTAGTTTTGGATCCCGTTATGGATTGTTTCCTTTCTTGTCCACATAGGGAATCTTTTGTATTACATATCTGAGAAAAAATGTTGACATAACCTGTATTTGCATTAAATACTACTTAAAAGTTCTTATATCTCGTGAGGTTAAAAATTCAAATTTTATTAAGATGTAAAGGAGATCTAACGGTTTGGCTCAGTGGATAGAGCGTTGGCCTGGGGACTGAAAGGTCCCAGGTTTGATTCAGGTCAAGGGCATGTACCTGGGTTGTGGGCACATCCCCAGTAGGAGGTGTGCAAGAGGCAGCTGATGGATGTTTTTAACTCTCTGTCCCTCTCCCTTCCTCTCTGTAAAAAATCAATAAAATATATTTTTAAAAAAAGATGTAAAGGAGATGCTTAAAGCAAATATTAATAAAAGTGTATCTGTAATATCTCTTATTCTCTGGCATCAAGATTTGTACTATTTAAGCCAAAATTGTTAGCATGTAAGGCCATTTATCAACTGTTTTAACATGAAAGTAAAGTTTTAATGTATTATTTTAGATAGTATCTTTTCAGTTAAAAATAAACAAATTAAGTCCTTTTTGAAGTTAGTTGCCATTTGCAAAGTGCTTTAGTGAGAATACCATACCCAGAAAAACTTGATTCATTTAGTTAAGTTTAGATAGTACCTGAGTCACAAAGCATAGAAGTAGTAATTATAGGTTAAAAGTAATTTGAGCCTCTTTATAAGAAACTGTAAGAATAAAAGTCTCAATAAAGAATATAAAAAACTTGCCCCTGCATATTAATGATACCACTTATACTTATGTTTCCCTTACAGTGCTTTTGCAAAAGATATTCAACGTGAGTTGGTTGAGCATAAAAACCTACCATGTTCATCCAGGAGTAAAGAACTGCATGTACATTTTCATATATTTCCTCTACCAATCAATAAAGACAAACAACTCATACTTTGGGAATGATTTTTCTGACATCAACCAAGAAAATACATCTTTTAAATCATTTTAGACTTCAAAATGATACATCATATTGGTAACTCATTACTGTGAGGGAGGAGTCTCTGGTTTGTCTATTGGTCTTTGTGTCATTTGTGTTATATCACATGAGGGAAAACATCTGACTTTGGACTTCATTTATAGTTAGAATTCATTTCATTTGTCATTTGAGCTGTCTTTGTTCTTTTACTTGATTACTGGAATTAGTTCACCAACTTAAAATATCTTATCTAATCTAATAAGAGAGTAATATGCAATTGACCCTCACTCCGCCACGCCCACAAGCCACGCCTACCGACCAATCAGGAACAAATATGCAAATTAATTCAACTAAGATGGCTGTAGCCACGGAGCTGGAGTTGCCCCGGGCAATGGAGGAAGCCAGGGGCCTGCAGGCCCTGAGCTCTACTCAAGGCTACAAAGTTTTAATTATAGAAGATAAATGAACCCCAGATATTTGCCAGGCTGGGACCTTGGGTTGCCAGGGGCAACCCAGGCTTCAAGCAGGAGACCAAGGCAAAAAAGTTTCAATTATACAAGTTAAATAAACCCCAGATACCTGCTTCCTGCCAGGCAACCTAGTAGGGACCCAAACCCTGAAGGGGCTATGGGCAGCCTGAAACGGTCCACTGCCCCTCACCCAGGCTTGCCAGGCACCCCAGTAGGAACCCAAACCCTGAAGGGGCTGTGGGCAGCCTGAAACGGTCCACTGCCTCTCATCTAGGCTGGCCAGGCACCCCAGTAGGGACCCGAACCCTGAAGGGGCTGTGGGCAGCCTGAAACGGCCATCAGCCTCTCACCCAGGTTGGCCAGGCACGCCAGCAGGTGGACATCCCCCGAGGGGGTCCCAGACTGCGAGAGGGCACAGGTCAGGCTGAGGGACCTACCCGAGTGCACAAATTTTTGTGCACCGGGCCTGTAGTCTATAATAAAAGTGTAATATGCTAGAGACCAAACAGCTGGACATCATTCCAGAAGGCCTTCCAGACGAAGTTGTGGCAGTGGGAGCCGAGGCAGAGGTAGTTAGGGGCAATCAGGCAGGCAAGCAGGTGAGCGGTTAGGAGCCAGCAGTCCCAGATTCTGAGAGGGATTTCTGCCAGTTTGGGATTGGGTCTTAACTGGCAGCCCGACAACCCGAAGGGTCCCAGATTGTGAGAGCATAGGCTGGGCTGAGGGACCTTCTCCTTGCCCTCCCCTCTGCACAAATTTCATGCATCAGGCCTCTAGTTTAATATAATAGTCCCTAATTAAACTTGCCAGTTTTGCTTTGCCCACTTTACATTTTTATTTTATTACTAAATTGATAATAAAACGTAACACTACAACACCCAAATATTTATGGATGGCCAATACTAGCTGATCTTCTTCTAATGGTCCCAGAGACAGCCCTGAACACAATATCATCCAAATTATTCTGGATGATGATACTTGATGACCAATGAAGAAAATTCTCAAGTTATCACCTTAACAAGTTTTGTTTTTGTCAAACAGTGAAGCTATTTTCTTCTGGAAAATATTTGTGAACCAAAAATCTACATCTGTAAGAGTTTTATTAAAAACGATCATCTAAATTGAAAAAATAGACCCCAGAACATGTAATTATGTATCATTCTTCTTGAGCTTGTATTGTTTAAGTCAAGGATCCAGCCTGCCAGTTAATTGTAAATTAAATTTTATTGGAACTCTGCCACACCCATTCATCATTTATTATATACTAGAGGCCCAGTGCACAAAAATTTGTGCACTTGGGAGGGGGGGGTCCTTCAGCCCGGCCTGTGCCCTCTCACAGTCTGGGAACCCTTAGGGGATGTCCATCTGCTGGCTCAGGCCTGTTCCACAGGCAATTGGGCCTAAGCTGGCAGTCAGACATCCCTCTGGCAGCCCGGGAGCCCTTGGGGGATGTCCACTTGCCAGCAGGGAGCAGGCCTAAGACATCCTTAGCGATGCTGCGGAGACAGAAGCTCTCACCACCACCACTGTACTGGCAGCCATCAGCCTGGCTTGTGGCTGAGCAGAGCTCCCCCTGTAGGAGTGCACTGACCACCAGGGGCAGCTCCTGCATTGAGTGTCTGCTCCCTGGTGGTCAGTGTGTATCATAGTGACTAGTCATTCCCAATCGTTCTGCTAGGGTCAATTTGCATATTACCCTTTTATTATATAGGATATTATATAGGACTAGGGGCCCGGTGCACAAAAATTTGTGCACTCAGGGGGGGTCCCTCAGCCTAGCCTGTGCCCTCTCACAGTCCCAGACTCAGGGATGTCCACCTGCTGGCGTGCCTGGCCAGCGTGGGTGAGGCGCTGATGGCTGTTTGCAGGCTAGCCAAGCCCCCCAGGTGGGAACTCTCACCCCATGGGGTGTGGCCAGTCTGGGTGAGGGGCTGAGGGCTGTTTGTAGGCTGGCCACAACTCCCATTCACCCAAGGTCCCAGTGAGGCTGGCTGGAAGCAGGTTTCTGGGGTTTATCTTCTATAATTGAAACTTTGTTGCCTTGAGTGGAGGCCACAGCCGGCCTAGGCAGATAGCTTCCTCCATCTCTGGCCTGTTTCCTCTAGCTCCCTGGCTGCCGGCCGCTATCTTGGCTGGGCTAATTTGCATATCACCACTCTGATTGGCTGGTGGGCATGGCTTAGGTGTAACGAGTGAGGGTTAATTTGCATATTACTTTTATTAGATTAGATGGTTGTTTTCCTGAGAAGCTATAACATAGGCCCTCAAGAGTTTAAAATATTTACTACATCTTTACAAAAAAAAGTTTGCTAATAGCTGTTTTTAACACTTTCATTAACATTTTTAAATTTATTTAAATTATAAGAATGTAAATTTTTTTTTTTTTTTCCAGCACAGATAAACACTTTTGCCTAAAAATGAGTTGATAATCTTTGTGGGTTAGCCTGGATATCTAAACACTACTTATAACATTGTTTCTATGGTTTCTTTAAAATATGTAATCAACCAATTGTACAAGAAGTTTTACAAAACAGTCTATTTGTAGATAAGGGGCATTACTTGACTCAAATGACCAACCAATGATATGCCTGAAATGTTCTAGAATCAGGTTTACAGTACTTCCTTTGAAACCAGGTTTATGGAACCAGTTGACAATAACAGTAAGCACTACCTCAACACAAACTGAAGGTTTTACTCACATTTATAAACAAAAAAACTCCTCTGATAATAGTAATTCCACAATTCTTAAAATTAAGAACCAAGATGTCTTTTAATACTATATGGCATTAATTTTTTCAGATAATATACAACTTTGTTATAAGCATTTTTATTTTTCTCAAAAAACACATTTTATCCACACTTCTAAAGTGTGAGGAACAGCCCCCAGAGCAGTGCAAATGGGGGGGGGGGGGGTATGTTCAGATAACTGGAAAGCAAGACTTACCTTCCTGTGACATGTATCCTGCACTGTTATTGGTGGTATTTTATGCTTGAGTTATACAGCACACACATTTCTCTTTTCAACCAGTTTTCCATAAAGATTAAAAAATCAAAAATTTTTCTAAAAATTCTCAAAATAGGTTTTTACACTATTTAATGGAAAAATAAAACCAAGCTACCAAACCTATGATTTAGACAAAAAAATCTTTATTCAACAAAATGTAAAAATATTATAATTTACATATCATATCACAATTAATCAATACAGTCAACATTGAACAATTACACATTTATAAAAATTCCACACATCATCCTCAGAATAATCAGTTTCTGTACAAAGATTTAAGCTGTCCAATGTAATTTTTCCTCAGTGTGCTACTGAGTTCAGAGGTTCTGCTCGAATATTCCCCAAATCAAGCGCAGAATCTGTTTCTTCATCAATTTCTCCAATGACTGCACTGCAATTAGTTGAGGAGAAAAAAAGTGGGTTAAAACAATCTCATTTCTGAATAAAACTGAGAGGACAAAGTAAAAAGAACTACTTAATTTGAAAACCAAACTTTTCATGAAGTCACAAAATTGAAAAAGAAATCATTTGAAGGCAATGCTATTACAGGAACTAATATTAAAGGACATATTTCATATAATATGATTTGATCCTAAGTTTTTAAAGAAAAAAGACACAATGGGATAGGTATGGCATAAAAACCCAAAACTTCCAATCCTATGATTTCAACTCTAGGAACTATATTAGGGAGGTCAGAGAAGAGGGGAGAATCACAAAATCACTACTAAATAAGAAAATATAGGGCCTTTTATTTAAGTAACTGTTACGTTTGATAGAGTAATTGAATCAATACCCCTCCCCCCAGAACTAGCTTTTCAGGCCATTTCACTATGGACATTCCTTTTGCAGAGACCACATTTCACTTGCTGAGACTACATTCCATTATCTCCCCTCTGGATATGCATAAATAAGTCTTCCCTCTGGCACCCAAGACCCAGGCTGCTTCCCTCCTCTGGCTGCCTGTAGGCACCTGGGATGCAGGCTGGCTTCCCTCTAGCCCTGGCTTCATCAGGAAGGATGTCTGGAAGATATTCAGTCTAATTAGCATTTACCCTTTTATTATTATAGAATTATTATAGACTAGAGGCCTGGTGCACAAATTCGTGCACAGGTGGGGTCCTCCTGGGTGGCCCGCAGGGATCAGGTCAAAACCCGCAGTCCAGCACTGCCTGCAGCTCCTACCTGCCGCTCCTGCTCATCCTGGCCCCGCTGTGCCTGCCGCGAGCTCTCAAGCTCAATCAGTCCCAATCTGGGGGACTCACCAGCCATGAGCCCTGCGTCTGGCACCCTCCCAAGGGGAGTGGCCTGTGGGATCGGGCTGAAACCAGCTCTCCAACATCCCCTGAAGGGTCCCAGATTGCAAGAGGCCACAGGCGAGGCCAAGGGACCCCACTGGTGCACGAATGGGCTGGGAAAAGACCGTGGGAGGGCCCCAGGGTGTGTCTGGCTCATTTCACAGTCCTGACTCAGTCCCTATAGGCTGCACCAGAGCAGCAAGCTAACCTACTGGTCGGAGCATCTGCCCGCTAGTGGTCAGTGCACGTCATAGCCAGCGGTTAAGCAGCCTTAGCATATCATTAGCATATTACACATCAGTTGTTCAGTTGTTCTGATCAGTCTATTTACATATTACCCTTTTATGATATAGGATACCTTCAATACAGAATTTGCCCAATTTTGCTTTGAACTTCAGTTCTCTAATAATAATGAAAAGTACTAAACTCTGGGGAAATATATTGTTTTCTCAAAATAAAACAAATCAAAGATCTCAACTGTACTCTTAAAAATTTAGTATCATTTAAAATCCTTATGGAAGACAGTGGGGTGCTAGGAAATGCTTTAAAACCAACTCTCCAAAGAAAAAAATGGGAGGCTGGTTTACAGTATTTACTGACATCCATAGTGCAAACACTCCCACTATGCCCAATATCAAGCTACCAACAAGACATTGATCAACTAGCTTACAAAACTGAAAACACAACAATCTGCTTTCAAAAGCCAGTATAAGCTGGTTTCAGCACACTACTGGATCTACAGCAAAGATCTACATTTTTTTAAATTGCAGTTCAAAAATATTATTTTTTAATGAAAGATTCTTAAAATCAATTTTAATGCAGCTACAATATAAAGAATCAGTGTGTTCTGGTCAGGAGACCAAGACCCCATCTCCTTAGCCTTCTTATTTTTTACAGCTCACTTTATAACTTTGCACCTAATAGTCATCTCTATATTTTATAAACCCCTGATTTAGATTAAAAATCCAGTAATTTTTCCACCCAAAGATGATTTTCTTAAGACAGACAATTCAAATGAACAGTATTCTTCTATATCCTACCTGTCCCCCCAAATTATGTGAGATACTAATATACCTATTGCTGCATTCCAGCCATGTTTTAAATCTACAGTACTCACTAGAAAATTGATTACACAATCCTTTAGCTGCTATAACACACTGTCTAATACAGTAGATACTAGCCACATGTATTAAATTATATTTAAATAAAATTTAAAATTCAATTATTCAATCACACCAGCCACTTCCAAGTACTCAGCAGGCTAGTATCTAACTTAGTGGTATCTACCTTAATGAAGATATATACCATTTCCACTACCCCCACCCCAAAAGGTGTGCTGAACAGCTTTGCTCTACATTGTTGCAGACTTTTCTTAAACTGCTACCACTACAATATATCTTCTTAAATGGCGCTATCAGTGTGTCTCAAATTAACTGAGGTCACAGCAATGATGAAGCACATATTTAGTGTGCCAATTATACTGAATTTTTTTTAAAAAAATTATAAATACTTGTTTATAAATTCAGCTCTATTTATATAGCAGGAATTATTTAAAATTGTTCATGCAAAATACTTCAAAATTTTCAAACCTTAGCTTTGGTACCCTAGGAGTATATTTATATTCCTTTGAAATTAGAGGTATTTTGGAAGAACATTCTAAGAAGCCTTACTAATGAAATATTCAGTGTAAGTTGAGGCCCTTTCTGAACCCTATCCAGACCACCTAACTATTAGAAATACGGACAAATCTCAGTAGATAAAAATCTCCTCTCCACATAGCAGGGCAGTACACCTACAGTATATTTAACCTGCCTTAAAGAAGTCACATTTCACTTACACGTTGTCACCTCTTACGATGTACAACCCTAGTACCACTTGTTCCACTCCCTGTGAAGAGCTGAACACTCGTTCGTGGCTTTCATCCAAAATCAAATTAATGGTCTGGTCAAAACCTTTCAGTGTTCCCTGTAAAAAGAAAAGTTCAAGTATTCAGGTTTAGTTAAATGTGTATATTTAACCAGACAATAATTTTAGTTGCTGGGTCCTCCTATAGAAATATCAAAGTCTACTGAAAAATATAATTCCTCTTTACAATTAACAACATTCTGGCACAAAACTTATCTCTTGGTTTTTTTTAAGTAGTAAAAGAAACTACACCACACATTTCACTAGTGTGCAGAGTGATTTACACTTACAAAGGACACAAATTTACCAGTATATTTCCAAGATCATAGCAAAAAAGCCCATCCAGGAGCTAACATTCCCTAGACACAAATTAAAACAAGTAAAATTTAAGGGAAAATTATACAAGGTAGGGCAAAAGTAGGTTTACAGTTGCTCGTATGGAAAAATCTACTCCAATAAAAGAGTAATATTGAAATTGACCGTTTCTCTGGGATGCCTAAGCCACGCCCACCAGCTAATCAGAGCGTCTGTACACAAATTAACCCAGACAAGATGGAGGCCAACCACCACGGAACTAGATCAAACAGGAGGCTTCCGTTGCACCAGGAGTAAACTGTCTGCCTAGGCCGGCTGGGCCTCTCTCTGCTCAAGGCAACATAGTTGCAATTATAGAAGCCACAGAGCTGAAGCAAACTGGAGGCTTCCGTTGCACCAGCGATGGAGGAAACTGTCTGCCTAGGCCAGCTGGGTCTCTACTAAGGCAAAATTGTTTCAATTATGGAAGCCACAGAGCTGAAGCAAACAGGAGGCTTCATTACCTGCCTAGGCCTTGGCTTAAAGCAACAGTGTTTCAATTATATAAGATAAATAAACCCCAGAAACCTGCTTCCAGCCAGCCTTGCTGGGACATTGGGTCAATGGGAGATGTGGGCAGCCCCTCATCCAGGCTGGCCACACTCCAATGGGGTGAGGGTCCACACTGGGGGGCTTGGCCAGCCTGCAAACAGCCATCAGCCCCTCACCCAGGCAGGCCAGGCATGCCAGCAGGTGGACATCCCCTGAGGGGTCCCAGACTGAGAGGGCATAGGCTGGGCTGAGGGACCCCCCCTCCCGAGTGTACAAATTTTTGTGCACCGGGCCCCTAGTATATAATAAACTGCTTTGCATCCTCATAAGTGTAAACCTACTTTTGCCACCTTTGTGTGTGTGTGTGTGTGTGTGTGTGTGTATATATGAATGGAATCCTATAACACCAGCTATTGCAATGTAGCAGTATCACTTCATACAACATACTAATACTAGACTTGTTCTAAACACACTGCACACATTATCTCAACTAATCTTTTCCTTTCAAGTACATATAATTATTCCCACTTCAGAGAAGAAAAACTGAGGCACAGGGAGGTTAAGCAATCTCTCAAGATTTCTTAGGTAGAAAGTAGAGAGCTAGGATCTGAACCATGAAAGGATAGCTTCAAAGACAGCCAAGTGAACTATCTACTACTATGAACAAGCAAATATAATTCACATTCTTAAGAGATTCAGGTAAGTCCCATAAAGATATATAAACTTGTGTTCTTAACAGTTAACACAGTAAATTAGTACTTTACTATTTGGCAGAAAATGTTCTAGGACCCTCACATGCATTTACTGATACAAACATGACTGCAATAATTAGAACCAGACCTTGAAGGAAATATACAGATAAAGTTTGAATGGAAGACTTCTGATTTTGAATAAGGAAAGACATGGGCATAGCATAGCACAATAACTCGAGGCTATTCAATTTTTTGAAGGAACATTAACTTATGTTTGGTTGTTTAAATCTCTCAAGCTCCCTATTAAATTGTTTTTTTGTTTTGAAAATCAAGATATATAAAATCAGAATGAAATAACGAGAAAGCAAATGTGGAGTACCGTCTATAGTAAACTAATTAGCAAATAGTTATCACACAGATACATAGCATTTTGGTTTCTTTTTACATATAACTGTTCTATCAAGTGTACCATGCAGCAAAGAAATGCAGAACAACTGAACTTTAGTACTCAAAATGCTGTTTTTAAATAGCTTTCCTTCTTTCATAAAATTAAAAGAATTTTCCAATTCATTACATATCCTTTTAACAATAGAAAAATTTAAACTTGAGGTGTTTGCAAAAAAAGACAAAACAAAACTACTTGCAAATATGTGTTAATAGCAGAAGGCTTCTCGAAGTGTTGAGATTAAAATATTTCAAACTGTCCTTGACAAAATATAAGGTGAGGTGCCTAAAAGAAAACATGATTGATTGTTCTCTTGATTAAGAAGGAAATAAGGCCCAGTTTGGTTCTGCCACTTGATTACAGGTGACTCTGGGAAAGTGACTCACATTTTCTGAGCTTGGTGCCTCACTCAGAATACAAGGGTAATTGTTCTCACCCAGCTGTCCTAAAGATTAAATGATAATATAATTTAATAAATGGCAAAACCTAACACTCTGACTGGTAATCTTCTCTTAAGAACCTACTGAGGAAAATCACAAGAATTAAATAGAAAACAAAAACAGAACCGTAGAATGGAAAAATGAGAAATTAAATCATATAAATTAGATACAGTTAGAATATAGAGTTTAGTAGCCTTAAAACTTTTTTGAAAGCAAACAGCTGTATGAATTATAAGTGAAGAAATAATTAAGTAGCCAAAAATTATGGAATAAATTCCTCAGATCAAGGAAGAGGTCAAGGAGAGAATTTTTCTGGAATTAAAGGGCATACTGTGATAAAAAGACAATGAGATGAAATAAATTCAGGGTCAATCATCATAATTTGTTCTACAGGAGAGAGGTCATACAACCTCATAAGAGTCAAAGAATAGTAACACCATACACACCTTAAAAGTTCCATATATGTAGTATCTACTCTATAAAAGCGAAATAGTAAAATTAACCGTTTCTCCGAGACAGGGTAAGCCACGCCCACCAGCCAATCAGAGCGGCTGTATGCAAATTAGCCAGCCAACATGGAGGCCGCCACTCACGGACCTGAGTAAATGGCCATTTCCATTGCGGCAGGAGCGAAAGTGAAGCTGCACCCGCTCCGCTTAAACTGCCTCTAGCGAAACACAGATTTGAAACAATGTAACTATCATAGAATCCTCGGGAGCTGAAGGAAAGAGCAGCCGGAGCCTAACCAGTAAAAGTAACAATTGTTTCATTATAGACGCTGCGAGGTGAAGCAGAGAGGAGGGTTCGTTAGCCGGCTTAAAGGAACAGTGTATCAATTATAGGAGGTAAACCCCAGACACCTGCGTCCAGCCAGCCTTACTGGGATGTTGGGTCAATGGGAGCCTGAAAGCCCATCACCCAGGCTGGTCTGGCACACCAGCAGGTGGACATCCCCCGAGGGGTTCCAGACTGTGAGAGGGCACAGGCCGGGCTGAGGGACCACCCGAGTGCACAGAGCGGCTGCAGGGCGGGACAGCGGAGGACCCAGGACCCGTGAGTGGGAAAGAGGCGGCAGGGTTGGAGGGCACCGGGAAGTGGGTAAGAGGCGGCAGGGGGTTGGCAGCCTGCTTGGTGGGCTTCCCAGGCACTTTGCGGGGCATCGGGGAGCGGGTAAGAGGTGGCAGGGGGTCGGCAGCCTGCTTGGCAGCTGTCCAGGCCCTTTGCGGGGCATCGGGGAGCGGGTAAGAAGTGGCAGGGGGTCGGCGGCCTGCTTGGCAGCTGTCCAGGCCCTTTGCAGGGCATCGGGTAAGAGGTGGCAGAGGGTCGGCCGCCTGCTTGGCAGCTGTTCAGGCCCTTTGCGGGGCATCGGGGAGCGGGAAAGAGGTGGCAGGGGGTCGGTGGCCTGCTTGGCAGCTGTCCAGGCCCTTGGA
>PVJC01045347.1:0-13733 GCA_004026665.1 Murina feae | reverse complement strand
GGGGAGCTGGGACCCTGGGGGAGGGTTTGGACGGGTCCCAGGTCACGCGGTGCGGCCGAGCGGAGGCTGCTCCACATCTGGATCCCATCAGGCCCGGACCCTCTCTTCCCGGTGATACGCAGCTCACATGGCTGCCTCCGCCTGTGACACCTGCGTTAAGGTTTTTAAACCTGAATGCTAGTCAGATCTCCAAGGGGGACACTCGGGGTTCTGGGACTGTTTTCAACGAAACCTTTCATTAAACTGGAGTGGTTTTGGCACTAATGGCCCTCAAGTGCGGACAAGTGGGCGTCCTCTGACCCTGAAGGGTCTGGACCACGTGGGACCAGCGCCGGGCACCGCACCCTGGGGTGGGGCTGGGGCACTCAAAGCTGCTTGTCTTCAAAGCTTTACCACGGTGCCCCCAGGTCTGCGCACGGCCCCGCGGCAGCCCGCCTGCTCCTGCCTGGATCTCCGTGCATCCGAACGAGGTAGGAGCAAATTAATGACGGCATCTCTTGTTTTCATTTACTTATTTAATCCTCACCTGAGGGTGTTTTTCCATTGATTTTTAGAGAGAGTGGAAGAGAGGGCAAGACAGAGAGAAATGTTGATGTGAGAGAGACACATTGATTGGTTGCCTCCTGCAGGAGCCCCAATCGGGGCCTGACACAGGAGGAGTCTGCAACCGAGGCACATGCCCTGACTGGAATCAAACCCTGGACCCTTCGGTCCACAGGCCGACACTCTATCCACTGAGCGGCACCAGCCAGGGTGACAGAGGCTTCTGCTGGGAATTCTGTGCCCATATGGACTGGGAGAAGCACCCTGGACACCCCGGGCACCTGCTTCAACTTGGTTCCTGAGGGCAGCCCCCTGTCCCTGTCCAGGGCCCCACCTGCCTCTGAGGGGCGTGTCCTGAGAACTGACAGGTACCTGGGGCTTCCCAGGGGACAGCAGGGGCAGCCACTGGCCAGCTGTGACAGCTATGCCGCCCCAGGTGCTGCCCTGTCCCCGGGGGAGGCGTGTCCCTGGCGGAGCATCCTCTACTTCTTGGAGGCAGCCCGCCTGCCCCTGCCCACCAGGAGCTTGGCATTGGGGAGGAAGGGCCTGCAGCGCCCAGCGAGGCCCGCACACAGGGACGGAGGGCCGCCGAGGGCTGGGAAAGACCACAACCCCTGGCGGTTCCACCCTTCAGCTTCCTCCTGTCCCTGGACTATATTTTAGGTCCCCAGGGAGCCACTGGGGCTCAGGACAGCTGCTCATCCCCGCGTGAGTGACAGGTGGGGCTGGGCCTGCCTCCGCCTGTGACACCTGCGTTATGAGCAGGCGGCCTGTTGTGGGACGGCCCTGGCTGGGCCCACAGTGAGGTGAGGCCCCTGTGTGGGGCGCCCGGGCCACTGTCCTGATACTCCCCGCGTCCAGGCCCTCCCTCGTGTTTCAATAAATAAAGCTGAGCCCAGCTGGGTGGCTCAGGGGTCGAGGGCCGACCTAGGACCCAGGAGGTCAGGGTTCGAATCCCCATCAGGACACAGGCCCGGGTTGCGGCTCCATCCCCAGTGGGGCGTGCAGGAGGCAGCCGAGCCATGATTCCCTCTCATCGTTGAAGCTTCTCTCTCTCCCCCCGTCCTCTCTGAAGTCAAACAAGATGTATTTTAAAGACTGAAGTAAAGCGGGTACTGTCACTGCTCCCGGCTCCCCGAAGGAGCTGGCACAGAGGCAGGAGCAGCACCTCCTTGTTTAGCTCGGGGCTAAACACACCGACACCAGGCAGAGACGGCTCCTAATTTTTTCAATGAAAGCCCGTGTCAGTCACAGGCTGAGGAGCTGGGAAAGGCCCCCGTCGGCACCCGCGGCCTCCGCAGGCGGGTGTGGTGGCCGCTCGTCCAGGCGGAGCCCGCAGACCCCCCAGGCCCCACTGCCCCCCGCGAATGCACACGGCTTCACCCAGGGAGAGGACCCCCTTCGCTTGTGACGTCAGAATCCCTAAGTTCTGTTTATTATTTAAAAAATGTTTTAATTGATTTCCGAGAGGAAGGGAGAGGGAGAGAGACGACCAGCAATGACGAGAGGGGATTGTGGACCAGCTGCCTCCTGCACGCCCCACGCTGCGGATCGAGCCGCAACCCGGGCTGCGGTCTGACCGGGAATCGAACCGCGCCCTCCTGGTTCAAGGGCCACGCTCAGCCGCCGCGCCCCGCCGGCCGCCTGTGAGACCTGGGCTCGGGCGTGGATGCTGCGCGGGGTGGGGCGTGAACAGACGGGCGGAGCCGGCGGCTCCCCAGGCGAGTCCCTGTAGCAAGTGGGCCCTGCAGGTGGCCACGCCAGGGGGTGAGGCCGGGACTCGCGGACGGACAGAGGGGCCCGACAGCACCGCCTCCTCCCAGGAAGGAGTTAACCGAGGAAGGAGCGCCAGCGACGTATCGCCTCCAGACGTCCATTCCAGCGCCGCCTGCTTCCTCGCAGCTCGCACGCCAGATGTTCGCCCGCTAATCGCTGCAGATGTAATGGGCTGGAATGCCGCACTTGGCGGGCTCCTGGCATCCGTCCCGCATCCTGCGCCAGGGCGAGGATTTAAAAATATACGACAGCTCATGAACACCCAGGTTCTACTTCCTTTCCAGGGACGGGACAGAGAGGCAGCCATGGCCGGCATCTGCTGTCCACATGGGCCCGTGTGGTTGTGTGTGTGTGTGTATGCACACGCATGTATATATGTGTGTGTAATGTGCGTATATGCATGTGTATGTCTGTATGCATATCTCTCTGTGCATGTGTGCATATACACATGCATGTATATATGTGCACATGTGTGTACTGTGTATGTGTATACTGTATGTGCATATATGTGTGTATCTGTGTGTATGCATGTGTATGTGTGTATATGTATATATGTGTGGATGTGTCTGTGTGTATATATCTGTGTGTATATATACGTATGTATATGTGTGTATATGCATGCACTGTGTGTACTATATGTGTATACGTGTGTATGCACACACATGTATATATGTGTGTATGTGTGTGTATTCGTGCATATGCATGTGTACGTGTATATGTGTATATGTGTGTATGTGTGTGTATATATCTGTGTGTATGTATATGTGTGTATATGTGTGTACTGTGTGTGTATATGCGTGTACTGTGTGTGTGTGTGTACACGCTTGCAGCGTGTGACTGTGCACTCCCTGGGGAGCAGAGGAAGCCCAGGTCGGGGGTGCAGCGTGACACCCGGGTTGGTGAGGGGCCGCCAATGCCCACAGTCACTGTGATACCCACGAGACGGTTCCATGCTGTCCGTGGACCAGCGTCTCTGGGCGGAGCTGCTCCCGGGCTGGCTTCCTGCCTGCAGTGTTCGTTTTCCTTAATTTCCTTGAGGGGAGGGGCTCCGCTCCAAGGGGCCTCTGTGCGAGTCGCATGGGCGAGTGCCTCACCCGCTGGAGCCCACGTCCTGCTCCCCGGGCCCCTGGGGGAGTCACCAAAGAACAAAGACCATCTTTTCCCCGGAGAAGCGCCAGGCAGAATGCAGGTCGGGGAGGAGGCTGGGTGAGGAATGAGGAGGTCCCCCAGCACCCAGCCCTGCTCCCCCAAATAGGGCATCAGCCTTGGCACCCGCGGCCTGGCGCTGGGGGCGCTGAGCAGAAGAGCCGGGCCCCTCCTCCTCCTGAGGCAGCGCCTGTTCCCAGGGGCTCCTCACAGCGCACAGTTCCTCCGAGTGCGTCCAGGCTGACCCCTGGCGGGGGGGGGGGGCGAGGGTGGGGGTCCATGGGGGGCATCCAGGGTGCAGGAAAGGCCAGGCTTGCCTCTCCACAAGGAGAGAGACGGTGTCTGGGTCCTGTTTCTGTCTGGACCGATCCCTAGTCCGCACACAGGACTCCGGGGCCGTTCCAGGAATGGACTCCTGGCGGCAAGGGCCACTGTGGTCAGCGTCTCCCTGGCCCAGGGCAGTGATGGCACACGATGGCCTCTTTCCACCTCTTTTAATTTTTAAAATAGTTTTTATTGATATATATATATTTAAAGAGAGAGTAAGGAGGAGAGGGGGAGAGAGAGAGAGAGAGACCCCAACATTGATGGGCTGCGCCCTGCACGCTCCCTGCTGGGGATGGACAGGGCATGTGCCCCGACCAGGAATCGGCCCGTGACCTCTTGGTGCAGCAGTGGACCCCCTGACCCCTGAGCCTCACTGACCAGACCCGCGTCTTGCTGAAGTGAGAGAGGAGAATAAATTAACGGGGAGTGAGGGCCTCTGGGGAAAGGGGGTGGGGCTGGCGACTTAGCGCCACGTCCGGAGCCATCACTGTCGGCGGGAGAGTGTGATGGATCCTGCAGTGATGAGGTTGACGAGACAGATGGCGGCTGCCAGGAGCTCGGGGTGAAGGGGAGGCGGCGGCTTGGTGTCGGGCCTTGGGGAGGAAATGATCCGGGGTGCCTCGAGCCGGCCCAGCTGGGGCAGCAGAGGTCACTGGATGGCCGGGGGCTCCTGAGGTCCCAGAGGCGCCCGCGGGTGTCGGGCGGAAGGGGCAGCGCAGCCGCAGCGGGGGGATGGGGGAGCGGAGGGTGCTGGGGCCGCGGTGTCTGAAATGAGGCCAGCTCCTCAGACTCTTCTTAATCTGGGTTTGGTTTCGGTTTGTGTGTTTTTTTCCTTTTTTGAGTTATTTCTGGACACTGCCAACTGGAAAGATGGCTCCACCTCGCCCTCCTCTCCTCCGAGCCCCGGACACGGCTGGTGGGAGGAAGCCCAGCGTTTTCCTCCTGGGACACGGCTGGGGCGTCCACGGGTGGGATTTCCACGCCAGGATCTTGGGACGGAAGGCGCTGGGGTGGGGGGCTGGGCTTCCTCTCCTCTTCCTGCCTGGAGCCCCGCGAGGCCAGGGCTCAAAGCCGGGGAAGGGAGGGCTGAGGCTGTGCCGTTTCCTGGGCCAGAGGCTGACGAGCTCCAACAGGAGCAGGAGTCGTCGGCGCCGAGTGAGGGCAGACCCGGGAATGAATCGGACGCCCCTTCCCATCCCAGCGGCACAGAGGTCGGCACAGAGGGCCGGGTCTTCCTTTGGCAGCGAAGCGGCTCCTGAGAGAGGAGGACTCGCGTCTGAGATGGCGGACCCCGAGATCCTCCGTGCCAGCCCGTGCCTGAGCCAGGCCGCCCTCAGCCTTGTGTCCGCACCCAGGACCCTCAGCACAGGGCTGGGCGCAGAACCCCCTAATAGCAGCTGTTGGTACTCGGGGTTCATCTCGCACCACAGGGCTGACCATTGGTGGGGCTGGGCTGCCCCGGGGTGGGGGGCGCCCTTCTGCCTGGGTGTCCAGGTGCCTGCCCACACGGGTCCTCTGGGGTCCGAAGACCTAGGCATCCGGGTGCTCACCTTCATTTTTAAAAAATTTGTAAAAATATATACATTTTTATTGATTTCAAAGAGCAAGGGAAAGGGAGGGAGAGATAGAAACGTCAGTGATGAGAGAGAATCATGGATGGGCCTCCTGCACGCCCCCTACTGGGAATCAGCCCACAGCCCAGGCCTGTGCCCTGACCAGGAATCGAACTGTGACTCCTGGGTCCCAGGTGTATGCTCACCCCCTGAGCCTCCCAGCCGGGCTGGGCGCTGCCCTCTTAAGGGACAGGTGTTGTGGTCAGGAATCTGGGAAAGCTCATGAGGAGCTCCCCAAAGTGTGAGGAGAGTCTCATGTTCCCAGGGAACTTCCCTCAGTCCTGGTCCAGCGGCTGCTCCCTGACACCCCCACCCACCCTGGCCAGGGTCTCCCTGAGGGGCCCCCGGGTGTGGGCACCCTCCGTGAGGACGCCTGGCCTGGCAGAACCTCCTCTCCCGCCTGTGAAGCCCATGGGGGTCCTGTCCTGTGTGCTGGAGCCGCCTGGGTGCTTCTCGTCCTGCCGCGCCTGTGAGTGCCCCGAGGGTGGCCGTGGTCAGAGCAGGAGGCAGCGATGGAGGTTTCTGCTCACATTGATGTTTCTCTCTCGCTCCCTCTCCGTCTCTCTCTTAAAAAAAAAAAGTGTTTGCTCTTTGAAAATACTCCTGACTCCGTTTCTCTCTGCGGGGCCTGGAGCTTTCCGAGGTGGGGCCTCCCGCACTTAGCTCTGGAATGGAACTGACTTCGTCCCCGAAGAGCCGGCAGCCTGCTCTGGAGGTGCGGGCTGTGCTCCAGGGCTGCGTGGGGACCGGGGCCTCGTCAGATCTGCTCTTGTGCCCCAGGCAGACGACAGCACTGAGCACCCTCCGCCCGGCGAAGGCGTGTGTATCCGAGGGAGCTCTGGCCGCTGGGAGCAGCTGCGCTCCCCACGCGGGCCGGGCACACGGGCGGGGACAGAGCCCCGCTGACTGATGCCGCGTCACCTCCCACAACTGCTGTGAGCTCGTGGCCAGCAGAAGCGCAGCCTCCCGGCCCCTGCAGGTCCGATAAGAAAAGGCGCAATTTTAAAAGCCAACGGGTCAGAGACGGGTCCTCAACCTGGGGCCACGGAGGCGCCTGGATCTATCGGGAAAAGGCACCTGCCCGTCTGAGCCGCCTCCCAGGGCGCCAGCCTCCGCGTCCGGAACCTTCTGCACCGGACGGCGTCGCCCTGACGTCCCCGTCGGCAGGGATTTATGTGCCTGTTCTGTCAGCCGCAGTGACCACGCCGCCAGCTGCGGTGGCGGCTAATGGACGGAGGGAAATTCTTTAATTAACGCAAAACGGGAGCGTCTTCCTCCTTCGCTCTGAGAGGCCGAGTCCTTCGCGGCTGTTCTTGGCACCAGATCGGAGGGGAAATGATTGCGCACGATTTCCGGGGATTAACGAGTCCTCGGATGATTTCAGTTTCATCTCAAAATCATTTCTCTTGTAGATGAGGAGGAGGGAGGAGATGGGGACCCTGCGTCCCGAGGTTCGGAGCCCCCGGACCTCTGGGCTGGAAGTTGGGCTGGGTGGCCCGGAGCCCCCTCTGGTCTCCTCTCTGCCCTCGTCAGGGTCAGGTCTCTCCTGCCTGCTTTGGTTCTCCCTACGCAAGGCTAATGCGAAGTGCCACTGAGCATCACTTAAAAGACACTTGTTTAAAAATTGATTCCAGAGAGGAAGGGAGAGGGAGGGAGAGAGAGGAACGTCCACGATGAGAGAGAGTCATGACCGGCCGCCTCCTGCACGCCCCCCTCCCCTGGGGATGGAGCCCCCACCCCAGGCCTGTGCCCGGACGGGGAATCGAACCGTTGACCTCCTGGTTCCTTTCTTGGTTCCCAGGCTAACGGTCAGCCACTGAGCCACGCGGCCTGGCCGCCTGCATGTTTTCCCTGCCCTTGTCCACCCACATAGACCACTAACGCACGAGACCCCGCGCCCTGGGGCCCCATCAGCAAAGCGGGTGGAGATGTTTTCATCTCCTGGGCCCGAGGGCGGGGAGGATGCAGAGCTGCCTGGGGTCCCCTGGGTCCCTAAGCTCAGGACAGGCGTGGGCGTGGGTGTGGGTGTGGGTCCCTGGACTGAGCTAAGAGGCCCTCCCCCAGGTCTGCTCAGAGGAGCTGCTGGGCTGGGCTCCCCGCTTCACTTCCTGTCTCGGGGGGGAGGGGCGCACAAGAGGCAGAGATGGGGCCCCCGAGAGATGCCCCGCGTCCTCCAGAGGCTGCAAGTCACACTTGGATGGGCTCAGAGACATGTGGGTTCCATTTCCCCCAGAGTCCACGTGGGCTGAGGGCCGAGGGGCGGGGAGAGCCTTTGGGAGCACATCTGAGGTTCCACCGGCTCCCCGCCCTGTGAACGGGGTCTGACGCCCGTGCCCCGGGCTGGGTGCGGCTCCCGGTGACGGACGCACACGGTGGCCTGGTGATGTGTCCAAAGAACACCACGCCGCCCCCGCCACACGATGCAGAACACACTGTGCCTCTCGGGCCCCCTCCAGGCTCCAGCCCGAGGGCCCTGTCCCGCTGATTGCGGGGGCGCAGACGGCACCACAGACTCGGAGCGCGAGTCCCGGGGCCCCCAGCACTTCCTTGCGACACGTGGCAGCAAAGTGGGCTGTGAAGTCTAAGGTCACCGAGCCCGAGCGGCCTGGGAGGATGGGGCCACAGCACGGCCCACCCCAGGAGGGGCACAGCCTCCGGGCTGTGGGCGGACGCAGGTGCGTCCCGGAGACTGTGCCCGTCCACACCGCACTGCACGGGGCCCTGGGAGCGACCTCAGGCCATGACTGTCCCCCGTGGACTGTCCCTCCTGCAGCTTCTCGGCCTGAGCCAGCGGTGCTGCCCAGCATCTGTGCCCTTTGCCTTGCCCCGCCCGCCCCACGTCCAGCCCCACGCAGCTGTCACTCCGGGGCAGCCCGCTCCAGGCTGGCGGGGGGCGGGGGGTGAGGGTGGGGGACAGACGGGGACTCACTTCTGGCTGAGGCCTCGCACGGGGTGCTGCCTGGGCTGAGTGGGGTGCAGGCGTGGGAGTGAGATTTCCGCCTCTTGGTTATCTTTGCTGTCTGTACGCGACTTGCCTTACATTTTTTATGTATTTTTATGGATCTCAGAGAAGGAGAGAGAGGGGGAGAGAGAAACATCGGTGATGAGAGAGACTCCTGGGCCGGCTGCCCCCGCACACCCCGCAATGGGGACCGAGCCTGCAGCCCCGCCCTGCCCTGACGCAACCCCACGGTGTCCTCCCAGTTCCCGGGTCAACGCTCAGCCCCTGCGCCAGGCCCTATTTTTTAAAAAAAGTCTAAATTGTTGAAAGTAAGGAGCTGGGGTTGGGGAGACGTGTGGACCCTGGTGCTGGTCCTCAAGGGGCCTGGGTGAACCGGAACTAGCTCTGCGCGGGGCACAGCGCCAGGACCGCCTGGGGGTCCTCACGCTGCTGGGGCACAGCCAGCCTGAGGTTTTGACTTCAATTGTATGTTCCTCTGAGGGGCGGGCGGGGCTGAGGGAGGGGTGGGGGCCCTGCCTGCCTGGCCCTGGCCCCGAGGTGAGGCCCGCAGCCCAGAGCAGGTGTCGGGGCCCCGACCTGACCTCATCCCGCGAGCCCTGGGACCCCTCGGAGCTCGAGCGCTTCCCTCGCCTGTGAAACGTGCTCCATCGCGTTCGTCTGCAGCACTTGGCCTCGCCGCGCGAGGATCGTAATTACTTAAATATTTCCCTTTACTATTTCTCAAAACATTTTTCTAAATTGTCAAAAAACATTCTGGAGACAGTTGGATAAAAGACATAGTGAACATGTGTCTGATTAATTTTTTAAGACAATTAAGATCAAACGCAAACACTATTGGAAACGGCTTCGTCCCCAGAAGGAAAGGCAGGTTCTCTGGGCGGGGAGTGCGGAGAGGAGGCCCCTGCAGGAGCCCAGGGCCAGGGCCTCCCTGCCCAGAACCTTCCAGGCGGGCGGGCCCGTGCGACACCAGCTTATAAAACCAGGGCCCACTCTGAGCACCTCTGTCACCTGTCATCATGACACCCGAGGGCAACCCGCTGGCTCCCACTCGACGACTGACCCTCATCCGTCCCCCGGGCCCCTGTCCGAGGCCATCGGCCGGGCCGGAGGGGGGCTTGTGGCCTTCGCGCCTAAGCACTCCTCACGCCTGCACTGGGCTGTAGTTCATGCTGTTCCATTTATTTTTGTTTTGTTTTGATTTGCATCCTCACCCGGGGATATTTTCCCACTGATTCTTAGAGGGAGTGGAGGTGGAGAGTCAGAGAGAAGCATCGACGTGTGAGGGACAGTGACCGGTCCCCACACGCGCCTCGACCCCGGGGGGAAGGACCCCGCAGCCCTTGGGTCCTCAGGCTGCTGCTCTAACCCCTGAGCCAAGCAGGTTCGGGCTCTGCTCTGTTCACTTTGTCGAGTCCTTTCTTACACTTAGTTTTCAGTCCTGGATCCAGAGGGAGACCGAGGACGCGATTCTTTCTCCAGGGAAACAGGCTGGGCCCCGCCCGCCTCTCTGGCTCCTGCCTGGCAGCTTCGGGGCGGGAGGCCGGGCCTGTGAGCCCTTCCCCTCAGGAGCTGGTTTTCACGAGCATCGATGGTTCCTCTTTGAGACGCGCTGTCAGCCTGGTTCATCGCTGTCGCCCGCCCGTCAGCCGCCCGGGATCAGCCTGGATACGGGAATCCTGACCACACTTCTCCCCACAGCGCCTGGCGACCCAGGACTTCCTGCTGGAGCCTTGCCCCGGGTTTTGCCCAGGACCCCACAGAGCCCAGGGGTGGGGGCTCCTTCCTTCAGGGCTCCACCCTTCCTTGCCCTGCTCTACCCTGGAGGCTAAGGCCACAGTCTCCCCCTCCCAGGGGCACTGCCCTGGCCTGGATCCTGAGTGCCAGGGCCTGGCAGGCATTTCCGGCTGGAACAGGGCTCGCTGTCCGCCCAGCAGCCTGCAGGCGGCCGGTTCCAGGGGAGCGTGAGGGGCCTCCGTGGCCTCCGTGGCCGCCATTCCCCCGCCTAATTTATTTCTTACATTCTGCAAAACTCTGCTCCCAGTATTTTGGTAATCTCTGCTGAGATTAAGTATAATGCTGTACATTTAATTGATATAAGTGGTTTCAATTCTCCTTAATATGACAAATCTCCAGTGTGAAATATTCTTAGTTAATGATCAACATAAAATAGAGTTCATTTTTAATGGGAGTACAAGATTGGAATTAATTTGTAGCTAGAGCAGGGTTATTAAAATCCGTGTGCATTCCGTGCCCACGCACATGCGTGGTCATACATGTGCCTGGAGCAGACACACGTGCTTTGAGCGAGGACGGGAGGCGCCGCCCCTTTGGGTCTGAGCCGGGTGCCCCGCGTCCGTCTCTCTGTCCGGAAGCTGCGCCCCCACCGCTGACACGTCTCAGAGCTGCCCCACTGGGGGCCCCGTCTCAGCACCTCCTGGCCTGGACGTCTGAGGGTCTGGCCTGACCCGCGAGCGGGTGCTGGTCCCACCCAAACTGGGCAGCAGCTCCACCGCCATCTGCTCTCCCGTGTGGTTTCCGACCCTGCGCTTCCTGGCCTCGCATCGCCCCGAGGAGCTCAGGGCAAGTTCCCGGGTGGAGTTCCTCTCAAGCCACGTCCGGGGGGGCCGGGAGCAGCCTCAGCAATGCCCGCAAAGCCACGGTCTCCGTGACCTGGCGGCTGGGTGCGGCCTCACACGGGCCCTGCGTGTCTCCGGGCCCGGGAGCTGGGGAGCCGCCGCAGAAGGCCGGGCCAGGCCCCTTAGCCCTCGGACGGGGAGGAGCCTGGCAGCTCCAAACCATCCTGCCTTTAGCGCCGGGCGGGGCCAGGGGCCAATTCCTCACCCCTGGAGAGGAGGAGGGGTAGAGGCGTCGGGATGCGCACCAAGTGGGATTTGAATATCGCATGAATATCGTGCGTGGGAGGGAGGCAGCGACGCACAGGAAACATCTGTTCTGCTGGGCCCTGCGCTCGGCCTGCAGCTGGAGCTGGGCTTGCGCTCCTCGATTCGCCTGCATGTCGCCGGCCTTCAGCACCAAGCCCGGCCGTCACCAAGCCCAGAACCAGCACCAAGCCCGGCCCAGCTCCAAGCCAGGCCCAGCACCAAGCCAGGCCCAGCACCAAGCCAGTCACAGCACCAAACCAGTCACAGCACCAAGCCAGTCACAGCACCAAGCCTAGGCCCAGCACCAAACCAGTCACAGCACCAAGCCCGCCCGTCACCAAGCCCAGAACCAGCACCAAGCCCGGCCCAGCACCAAGCCTAGGCCCGCGGCCTGGACAGTTGCTTTATGGTCGCCTCTTCCGTGACCCTGGGGTTGAGCCCCAGCCACAGCGAGGCTCCCGCCCTCAGAAGCCCAGGCCGGAGCAGAGGGGGCGGCACTTGGAAAAGTTCCGTTCCGCTGGCCTCGGCGGCTGGGGGAGAATCTTCAATCACAGACACCGCGTCGCCGCGACACCGCGCAGCGGGCGTCTCTCCAACTTCCTCCCACGTCTCGGAGTCGCTCGCTCTCACAATAGTGTAGCCTCTGCTTTTTAATTTATTTCTTTTAAATAACTGACTTTTCGCTTCACTTGTTTTCCCCTCTGTTGCTCGCCAGCCCCTCAGAGCCCCTCCTCGCCCGGACCGCAGGCGCGCAGCCCTGGGCCCAGGAAGTGGGAGGCGTGCGGGTGCAGGTGCGACCTGTGAGGATGGCACCGTTAATTAGAAACGTTTAGATGGGAGGAAGCCTGGCTGCACGTCACTAACTGGGGACCTATTACTCCTCCATCGCAAGTGCGGCCTCCACACTGCGCTGCTTGGAGGCCTCCCGGGAGCCAGGGCAGCCTCCGAGGGCCTCTGTCCGCGGAGGGACGGGGGCGGCGGGCACCTCCCTGGGACAGCTCGGGGTGACAGGAACCCTGTTTTGTTTTAAGCCTTGGACCCCCCTCTTACCTGCCTGAAGCAATTCGAATAAAATATAACAAACCTGCTTGCCCCGGCTGGTGCGGCTCCGTGGGTAGAGTGGAGGCCCAAGGACTGAAGGGTCACGGGTTCGATTCCGGTGAAAGGCATCACCTCAGTTGCAGGCTCCCTCCCCAGCCCATGTGTGGGGCATGCGTGGGAGGCAACCAATGGATGAGTCTCTTGCACATCGACATTTCTCTCTGTCTCTCCCCCTCCCTCCCCATTTCTCTAGAAATCAACGGGAAAATACTCTCGGGTGAGGAGGGGCCACAACAACAAGCCCGCTAGAGGAAGATGTCATCCCGCGAACTGCATGTGGGGACAGAGGAACCTGGGAAGCCTGTAGACGCCCCGCCCGCCTGCTGTGTGCAGCACGTGCTCCTCAGGAGCTCCTCTGGAATCAAGAAAATATATTAAAACACACAAATTAGCAAACAAACAAAAAATAACCCAGTTCTTGCAGGAGCCCCTCTTGGGTGGGGGCCCAGTGGCGGGGAGGGAGGCCTGGTCCCTCCAGGAGCCTCCGAGCCATTTGACGAGGTGACACCCCTGCCTGGAAGCTCAGGGAACAGAAGGCCCCTCGCCAGGGCGCCCTGGGGTGCAGACCTTGGCGAGGGCTCTGGGCCGAGGCCCCGCGCCCTTAGCCTGGGCTCTGCTCGGGGAGAAGCGATTAGCTGGGTAAACACTCCCGCCCTGGCCCCGCGCGCGGCACTCCTCGCGCAGTTGCTTTGCAAAGTAAATAACCATCAATATTAACCCGTGTCAATAGCGTTATTAATACATGACGCGGCTCTCTGAGTGACGCTGCCCTGGGCTTTCCACGAGCCTGCGGTCCCCACGCGCATGGATTTCGTGGGCCTTGCCGTGCTCCCTGAGGGTGCGTGGGACCGGCTGGCGTGTCTGCATGGTGTCTAGTCTCTGTGTCTGACATACTGCTGCTGGTACACAGTGCGTGTGGGAAGGGGACCTGCAGCCCCAGCCAGTATGGCTCAGTGGATAGAGCACTGGCCTGGGGACTGAGAGGTTCCGGGTTCGATTCCGGTCAAGGGCACGGACCTTGGTTGCGGGTGGCGACCGATCGATTGATGTTTCTCTCTCTGTCTCTTCCCCTCCCTTCCGCTCTCTCTAAAAATCAATGAAAAATATCGTTGAGAGAGGATGTATCTATAGATGTAAGAGGGGACACCCAGGGGTGGATGTGAGGAGTAAAGGCAGACGTGTGAGTGGAAATTTTCATTATAAAAAGTGAGTGTTGTGGCGCCGGAGGCAGGGGACGTCCTGGGATGTGGAGGCTACTGCAGAGAGAGGCCATCCCGTCCCGCCCAGGGCAGCCGCAGTCCTGGGACAGGGCTCCCGGCCTCTGGCTCCTGCCCCTGGCTCCTGTTCCTCTCTCCGTACCCCTTGCTCCTGCCCCTCTCTCCC
>PVJC01045346.1:0-13758 GCA_004026665.1 Murina feae | reverse complement strand
GCATGTTGTTCTCTTTTTTGAGCTGTGGCCAGGGCTGGGTGCAGCCTGCCTCCTAAGCTTGCCTACTGCCCATCTTCCTCCAGCCACCAGAAAGCAGGGAAAACCCCACCTCGTGGTCAGGCCAGCCTTTTCCTGCTCCCTGATCCCCGGAAGGGGTCTAGGGAGCCGCCAAGCAGGACTCCAGCCCCCAAGAGCTTGCTTTCCCGCTCCCCAGTGGCCCCCAAAGGGCCTGGGGAGCCGCCAAGCAGGCCACTGAGTTTTTCCCACTCACCGGTCCCCTGCTGCCTTCCTTTCCCACTTCCCGGTGTCGCCAAGGAGTCTGGGGAGCTGCCAAGCAGGTCCCTGGACCCTGCCGCCTTTTTCCCGCTTCCTGGTGCCCTCCAACCCTGCCGCCTCTTTCCCACTCACGGGTCCTGGGTCCTGCGCTGTCCCGCCCTACAGCGGCTCTGTGCACTCGGGAGGTCCCTCAGCCTGGCCTGTGCCCTCTCGCAGTCTGGGACCCCTCAGGGGATGCCCACCTGCTGGCATGCCTGACCAGCCTGGGTGAGGGGCTTTAAAGCTGCCCACAGCTCCCATTGCCCAACGTCCCAGCAAGGCTGGCTGGACACAGGTTTCCTATAATTGATGCTGTTCCTTTAAGGCGGCCTTTTACTAACGAAGCCTCCTGTCTGCCTCACCTCGAGGCTTCTATAATGAAACAATTGTTACACTTAATTGTTGCAAATATGCGTTTTTGCTTCAGGCCAAAGGCTAAGGAGCCAGGGAGCAGGTAGTTTCGCTCTCGCTCCTGCTGCAACGGATGCTGCCTAAACGTTTACTCAGGTCCGTGAGTGGCGGCCGCCATGTTGGCTGGGCTAATTTGCATACAGCTGTTCTGATTGGCTGTGGGCGTCCCGGAGAAATGGTTAATTTTACTATTCCGCTTTTATTAGTTTAGATATCTATGGGGGACTAATCATCTTTTATCTGAATTTGACTTTATGATGGTAGATACAATTAGATAATGGGTGTTGTGACAAATGTGTCCCAGGTGGGAAGAGTCAGAGACCTTACCCAGACTATGCAGTATTGCATGGTCAGCCTTAATCCCATTCCCCAGGCACCTACAGGGCATTGTCTCACTCCATGCATTCCACCTTTTTACAGTATAAAGCCATTTCTCCATGATCTATAGCTCTCTATTTTTCTCAAACTGCGGCAATTGGGATTAAATGCAGTTAAATTCTTGTATTTTTTAAATACTCTAGAGTGAGAAAATCTAAGTGTGACCAGGTGAATGGAACATGGTGCTCTTTTAGGCTTTTCAAGGACACATTTGTGCATAATGAAAAACTGACTACCTCAGACCAGTCTTTTCTCTGTGTATGAAACCTAATGGGGTTAGGCCTGGATCATTGCTCCTCACTCTCAATCAGGACCCTGTTGGAAGGCAGGGAACTCAGCTGACCAGCTTAGGCCAAACAGGGCCAACTCTTAGAACTGGAGTACTGGAGTGGGGGAGTTGGGCAGGGATGGGAAGGGACTGACTTCTCAAAGGAAACCAGTGTGTCCCTAGAAAGGGGAAGGGAGAACAACCGCACCATCCTTTCTTTTTTAAAAAATATCTTTAATGATTTCAGAGAGAAAGAGAGAGGGAGATAGAGAAACACCAATGATGAGAATCATTGATCAGCTGCCTCCTGCCTACCCCATACTAGGGACTGAGCCTACAACCCCAAGCATATGCCCTGACCGGGAATCAAAACATGACCTGGTTAACAGGTCGACACTCAACCACTGAGCCACACCTTCAGGGCTGTACCATCCTTTCTTCATCATTGAGGATATTACCCATATATCCTGCTACTTGTTTTTCCTACTCTTTTTAGCTCAGTTAATTCCTCGATTTTTATTATTTTCTTTAAAAATAATGTTTGCTCTTCAAATTACACAAATGATATGTAAAATAGATCTATAATATATTTAAAGCCTTTGCAGAATGAAAAAAAAATTAATGACCTATGTACGCAAGGGAGAGAAAAAAATCTCTACATATGGGACTATATCTACATCTTTATTTTACGTTTAACTTATCCAGTTCTTTGCTACCACAAACAAGGCTATACCACACATCTTTGTACAAGGCTCCATGGAGACTTGTATGAGTTCTCTGGGGCAATTAAAAAGGAGTAGGATCGCTATGGGGTCACAGGGTTTTTGCACAGTTAACATCTCTAAGTACTTCCCAGATTGTCTCCAGAATGGCCCCACTAGTCCTGGGTTAATCCATCAGTGAAGATTCTAGGGTTCAGGGTGCCTTGTAAATGTTCCACTTCGTACTGGCACTGTCACACGGAGGAACATATACCTTCAGGCACATGTAACAGACTCTTTTTGAAACCTGAATAGTTCCTCTTTGATCCCTTGTACTAGTTCTGCTCACCTATCCCCAGCTTCAGTGTTTATAATACTACGTGTGCCTTGGACTTTCAGGGGCCTTCACTTGGACAGAGGAATCCCCTAGCAGATCAGAAGAGGAAGTGCCTGGGATGTCCATCCCACCCCCACTGTGACCTATGGCCAATGAATTACTGGTGTGGAAGTGCCAAACCTCTTATGCCTCAGGTGGGTAAACACTAAGGCCTATGAGATCAGGCTGAGTTTGGGACTCCAGTTGAAATCTCACTTTCCTAGCTCCTTCCTTTCCCAGGCTGCTGCTTCTATTCCTTCACTGGTTTCTTCTAGGGGCTTAACAAATCACTTACACCCAAATCCTTGGTTTAAAGTCCATTTTGGGAGAACATAACAAAGAGAGCAACACATTTCTATTTCACTTATGAACATAAATGGCAAGTTCCAGGCATTGAATATGTCAGATTCCTTAAACATATTATATTTGGACTTATATTTGAAATCACTTTTTCAATTTCTCCATCTGGGGCATCACTTTACCAGGAAAGTCAACTATTTTTAAGGTCCATTCTTTTATTCAGTCAAAGGATGTATTCCATCTTTTTACAGAATAAAGCCATTTCTCCATGAACTATAGCTCTCTGTTTTTCTCAAACTGTGGTAATTGGGATTAAATGCAGCCACTTGAGAGGGACATGTTCTCCCAATTACAGCTGACTTCTGATATCAGGAATATTTGGATACACAGAAAAGCTTAATAGCCCTACTCCAAAGAATGGCCCTACTCCCAATAAAATTTCTAGATTGGTATATGTGTACACCTGAAAGAAAAACCATGCCCCTTCACAGCAGCTGGGTCTGAGGGTGAGGAATTTTGGATTGTCAATTAAGAGAAATCTCATACATACTTAGTGAGACATAACAATGTCATATTTTTTCAAAAATAATACAAATAGGTACTGTTTTCAATGGACAGAGTAAGAGTCCTGAATGCAATCCATTCCTTTTGATCCAACACTTTAAATTCTGTTAACCTACCAAAAAATAATCTGAAAAGTAAGATGTATGCTAAAAAATGTTAATTTCAATTTTTTTCATAATAGCAAAAAGTAACATATCCTAAGAAGTGTCCGAGTATGGCTTCCCTATAACATAGTCTAAGAAATAGACTTGGGAAGGTTGTTTATTTGAAAGGTGACTCTAGGAAACAAATTGAAGGAGATGAAAGATTAAGAGAGAGAAGAAAAGACAACAAATGGTCTATTTTGAGCTGGTTACTGAGGTTTGTAGGTAACTGTGGTCTGGTCCTGCTGGGGACCCTCTATAGAACCTGGTATTGTGCATCTCAGAATTGGGGGACAGTGCCCAAGCCCACAGAGTGTTGTCTCTAAGCTCTCATCTTATCTGAGACTTTAATAGGAATGGGCCATTCCAACATTTTATCAAGCCAATCCTTCAAGTGATGTGATATATTGTAGTACTCAGAGATCGTGTGTTCATGAGCCCATTGTCACACACCCTTTGCCCCCAAAATTGGTCACTTGGTCCGAGGCAATCTTATAAAGGATCCATGTCAGTAAATCAGGTACAGTAGTTCCTAAGACACTAGCAGAGGCACTAGTGCAGGGAATTTAAATCCATATTCTGTGTACAAGCTTAGGCTCAATAAACGAATGATGGGTCTGAGTCTGAACTAAAATAAAGGCCACACAAAGAAGCACTGAATCACTGAGGTACCAGACATGTAAATAAAGACTTCTTGGACCTACAAATCAAGACCACCCCCTAGCTGGGTGCAGCTAAGCTGACACCATGTAGAGCAGAAGAATCACTCATCCCAGCTTGACCCAAATTCCTGATCCATAGAATGATAATAATATATCATTTTTGTTTTGAGCCATTAAGTTGTGAGATGACTTACTAGCAGCAATAGCTTCTGTTTTCATGCTCTTGGAATGCTTTCTCTTGGAAACCAGCCATCATGGGAAAAGTCTGACTAGTCTGAGACCATACCATTATGAGGAAGCCCAAGCCACCTAAGTACAAGGGCTTTGTAGAGAAACTCCAATGCTCCTTTAGCTAGTAGCGCTGGCTCAACCAGAATCAAGTAATGCAGAATAACTACCTGTGCAATCTACAGAATCATAGGAAATTAAAAAACAATCATTGTTTTAAGCCCCTAAGTTTTGGTGTGGTTTGTTATATCACAATAGATCACTGAAACATAGATACTCTATTCATGGGCCCACTGCACTGACAGAGGCTGGCTAACATCCACTGGATGCATCATTTTGTCCACCTTATTGCCAACCAATAAGGTTGCTTCCTAGTGGACACTCTATGAGCATAAAGATGTTTGTGCCCATATTAATAGGTCCATCTATCTTCCTCTTTTTTTAAATCCTTACTTCAGTCTTCTAGTCTTCTCTTTTCATATCCCTAACCAACCAGCCAATGCTTAGAACACTTCTGTCATACAAAACTTTACTACTGAAAGCTCTACCCACTGGGAAGATTTCACCTCATTACTGCCTATGGGGTACACTCCAAGAGGGGCCGATGAGCAGCAGCAGTCCACTTTCAGATATCACCAACATAGTAAACCAAGCCATCAATGAACTAGGTTGGATATTTTTCTCCTGTCTTGATTAATCACACCCGGGGTGGTGAGCAAACACACCCGGGGTGGAGCCGGGCAGCAGACTGGCTTCAGATGCTCCACACTGTGCAGCAGACGCTCCCGCACACCCTGTGGAGGCCCCTGGGGGGCGGATGAAGGTAGCAGACCCTGGATGGGTGCTCCTGCACGCACCTGAGGAGGCCCCTGGGGCAGAGCCAGGCAGCAGACCTAGGATAGCTGCTCCTGCACACCCCACAGAGGCTCCTGCGCTCCCACATGCCTGGTTGAGGCCCCCAGGGGGTGGAGCCAGGCAGCAGATCCAGGACGGCTGCTCCTGCAAGCCCCGTGGAGGACCCGCTCTCCCGCACGCCTGGTGGAGGCCCCCCGGGGGGCGGAGCCAGGCAGTGGACCCTGGACAGGCGCTCCTGGATGCCCTGAGGAGGCCCCAGGCCAGACCCTCCTCCTCCCCCCCCCCCCACTGAGCTGACACACCTGGCACAGCTATGCCGGCCGTGGAGGCTCCCAGTGCAGAGCCGCCCTGCCAGCCTCCATCTTGGCTGGGTTAATTTGCATACACCCGCTCTGATTGGCTGGTGGGCATGGCTGTGAGCAGAGGCTCAGCCTGCCTAGGCAAGCAGTTGCAACAGAAGCCTCTGGTTTGCCCTAGCTCCATGGCTGCTGGCCTCCCATCTTGGCTGGGTTAATTTGCATACAGCCACTCTGATTGGCTGGGAGGCATGGCTTGGCTGGTGGGCGTGGCTGTGAGCAGAGGCTCAGCCAGTCTAGACAGGCAGTTGCAACAGAAGCCTCTGGTTTGCTCTAGCTCCATGGCTGCTGGTCTCCATCTTGGCTGGGCTAATTTGCATACATCCACTCTGATTGGCTGGTGGGCGTGGCTTAGGTGTCTCCGGTAACGTAAATTTGCATATTACTCTTTTATTATATCAGATATTCCCAGGGTTTTTAATTTTTCTTGCTCTTTTTTTTAATATATTATATTGATTTTTTACAGAGAGGAAGGGAGAGGATCAGAGAGTCAGAAACATCAATGAGAGAGAAACATCAATCAGCTGCCTCCTGCACACCCCCTACTGGGGATGTACCCACAACCAAGGTACATGCCCTTGACCGGAATTGAACCTGGGACCTTTTGGACCACAAGCTGACGCTCTATCCACTGAGCCAAACCGGTCAGGGCTAATTTTTCTTGCTCTTAATACCTGCATTGAACCTAAGAAATAACTAAAAGCACAAGTTTTTCAAACTCAATTCTCTAACTCCTTATTCAGGGCTCTTCACTACCAGAACCTGCCTACTAACAGGGTAAAAAGTCTACTTCTGGCAGACAACATTATAAAGGCAACAGAAAGTCTCACAACAGACAATGGCCCGCTCCACAGTTTGAGGGTGTCAACATGGCCTTCACTCAATAGAAATGAGACTTCAAATGCAAGACCCCTTAGAGAAGAAACTGACAGATCTAAGTCAACGGTTAAACAACCTAGAAAAGAGCCTAACAGAGGGCAGGAAAGGGACGGCATAAGATATTGGACTTAAGGAGAAAGTGGAAGGGTATCAGGAAGAGGAAGAAGGGAATGGGAAGGAATTGTTAAAGATTCTGTATTTGGCTCCTATGGCTGCCATTACAAAATACCACAAACTGGGTGGCTTAAAACTACAAATATTTATCTAGATGCTATTAGTCCAAAAATCAATGTGCTGGCAATGTTGTTTCCTTCTGGAGGTTCCAAAAGAGAAAGCATCTCCAAATAAAAACAACAATGAGATATCATCTCACACCTGTCAGAATGGCTATCATCAACAAATCAACTAACGACAAGTGCTGACAAGGATGCGGAGAAAAAGGAACCCTCATGCACTGCTGGTGGGAATGCAGACTGGTGCAGCCACTGTGGAGAACAGTATTGAGTTTCTTCAAAAAACTAAAAATGGAACTCCCATTTGACCCAGCAATCCCACTTCTAGGAATATATCCCAAGAAACCAGAAACACCAATCAGAAAGGAAATATGCACCCCTATGTTCATAGCTGCACATTTTACCATAGCTAAGATTTGGAAACAGCCTAAATGTCCATCAGCAGATGAGTTAATTAAAAACTGTGGGACATCTACACAATGGAATACTACACTGTTATAAAAAGGAAGGAACTCCTTTCACTTGCAACAGCATGAATGGGCCTGGAGAGCTTTATGCTAAGCCAAATAAGTCAGTTGGAGAAAGATAAATATCACATGATCTCACTCATTTGTGGAATACAATGAACACTATAAATTGATGAACAAAAACAGATCCAGAGACAGAGAAGCATCAATCAGACTGTCAAACCTCAGAGGGAAAGCAGGGGAGGGTGGAGGTAAGGGGGAGAGATCAACCAAAGGACTTCTATGCATGCATATAAACAACGGACACAGACACCAGGAGGGTAAGGGCATGAGCAGGGGATTGGGGGTTGGATGAGGGGGAAATGGGGGGAAAAGGACACATATGTAATATTGTAATCAATATAGAAAATTTAAAAAGAGAAAGAGAGAGAAAGCATCTCATGCCTTCCTTCTAGCTTCTGGTGGTTGCAGGCAATCCTTGGCAACCGTGGCTTATACATCTATCACTTCAGTCTCTGCCTCTATATTCACATGATGTTGTCCTCTTTTGTGTGTGTGTGTGTGTGTGTGTGTGTGTGAGGTCCAAATTTCCCTCTTCTTCTAAGGACACCAGTTATTGAATTAGTGCCCAATCTAATCCAGTATGGCCTCATCTTCACTTGATTACACCTGAAAAAAATCTATTTCCAAGTAAGTAAAACTCTAAGGCTCCAGGTGGACAGGGATTTGGTGGGGACACAATTCAACCCAGCACAGTCTTCCAAGACAAGCAACTAACCACATAGCTTCTCCTTTTGACCATAGCAGCATGTGGCTTCAGGGGCCAACAGAGTAGCTACTACTCTTATCATAGTTCTCGTCATCAAATAACTAGACAATCAAAGTCTTCCCCTAGCATGTACTACAACCAAAGTATAATGTTAAACCATGCCAAGGAAACCCTCCAGTTCAATAGTTTCTAAACTCAGACCAGCCCCTAGCCCCTAGAATGCTATTATAAAGGTTGGTCTGAGACTCAAATGAAATTTTACTGGGGGTAGTCAGACAAATCTAATCTAATAAAAGAGTAATATGCAAATTGACCCTCACTCCAAGACACCTAAGCCACGCCCACCAGCCAAGCCATGCCCACCAGCCAATCAGAGTGGCTGTATGCAAATTAACCCAGCCAAGATGGAGGCCAGCAGCCACAGAGCTAGAGCAAACAGGAGGCTTCCATTGCATCAGTGCCTGCCTAGGCCAGCTGGGCCTCTGCTCAAGGCAACAATGTTTCACTTATAGAAGCCACCAAGCTGAAGCAAACAGGAGGCTTCCTTGGCTGCCAAGGCCTCCACTCAAGACAACAAAGTTTCAATTATAGAAGACAAATAAACCCCAGAAACCTGATTCCAGCCAGCCTCGCTGGGACGTTGGGTCAATGGGAGCTGTGGGCAGCCTGAAAACGGCTCTCAGCCCCTCACCCAGACTGGCCAAGGCACGCCAGCAGGTGGACATCCCCCGAGGGTTCCCAGATGGCAAGAGGGCACAGGCCAGGCTGAGGAACCCCCTGAGTGCACAATTTTTTGTGCACTGGGCCCCTAGTATAATAGATAAAAGCTGTTGTGGTAGAAGGGCAGCTGACAGGATCAGGGTCTATCTCCCCATCTTGTATCAGATTGTTCAGCTTCACAGAATATTACTGACCATCTAGTTATCCACTTTGCTGCTTTGTTCAGGAAGTAACTGATACATACCACTAACATAGAGCAAAATAGGTGCATATGGGGCTAAGAGAAGATGTAAAGAGGAAGAAAAAGAAAGTTAATGTAGTAAGGGCTAGAGAACAAATAGCTATGGCCACCTTAAATATTTTGGGTGCAAAAGGGAGAAGGAGAGTCACAGAACACCAATCGCTGGCCTCCTGGTAATACCAGAGGAGAGGGTAAAAGGAGGAAGGGAAAAGGAAGGAAGGATCTCTTTATACAATGATTTAGAGTGATAGCTAACAGTGTTATAGCCCTATGATGGATTCATGGATGAAGCCCAAGCTTCCTGGGTAAAGTTTGAGGCAGTTAGCTACATAGTGCAGGCAAGTTTACACTGAATGATTTAGAGAGAGATCTTCTGTTTCCCAAATAAGTAGATAAACAGAAGATGTTGGTCTCCAGACTCATTAACCTAATGCTTTCTGTGAGCACTTAGCATGAATACAAGGCAAAATAAAAGCCCTCAATAGAAATAAATCAATAATAATTTATATCTTTTGATCTCTCCAAAGAAAAATGTTTACATGTGGAGAAAAAATAAATAAAATGACATTTAAAGGAAAAACCATGCCTCCCCACAAATGCACTGCACATTTTAAAAAGTGAAACATAAAGCCATTTGACATGTCTTTAGATCTTTACCAAAGGGGGAAAATACTGTCAAGACGCCAAGGCCTGTGAGTCAATGAGTCAGTTAAGTTTTTCTAAAGTCATGCTCCCAAGAAAGCATTTTAATTTGTTGCCTTAAATAATGTAATAGTTTAATCTATTAATTATCATATCTTATTACTACCTGAGTGTGATATGAGACAAAGAGCTAGCTGGAAACAATTATAATATCAGATTGTTAAGCATTACTACAAAAGCATGAAAATCCTGAATAAATGATATTTTGTTCAGTGAATACAGTGTCACCAATTCCACCTTTGTGACTAGTTCTCAGTGCAAGGCTGCCCTTGTACAGGGGCTTAGTGAACTCAGGTTGCTATAACAAAAGACCATAGACGGGGTGGTTAAAGTCACAAACATTTGTTTCTCATGATTCTGAAGGCTGGGAAGTCCAAGATTAAAGTGCCTGCAGATGCTGTATCTAATGAAAGTTATTTGCTGGCCACCTTCATGCTGTAACCTCACATGGGGATCGGGGGGGGAGAGACTCACATGGGGATCGGGGGGGGAGAGAGAGAGAGAGAGAGAGAGAGAGAGAGAGAGAGAGAGAGGAGAATACCTTCCTTTTCTTAGAAATATACTAATTCTATCATGAAGATACCACCCTCAAGGTCTCATCTAAACCTAATAGCCTTCCAAAGGCCCCATCTCCAAATACCATCACACTGGGGATTAGGGTTTCAACATATAAATCTGAGTATCATACAAACATTGAAACCATAGCAGGCACTCTTTGGGGCCATGGATACCTTTGGAAGTCTAGTGAATAATATTAAATGCACTTTTAAAGTTAGAATTTTAAGAACACCAATTACATTAAAGTATCACTATCACTATCAGACCATTTTTTAAAACAAATTTGTGATAAGGCAATATATGTCACCTGTATTAACACATGAAATAACAAAATCTACTGGCGGGTCAAATAACTATCATAATTTCAAAGTAGTGATGAGTATAGGTGACATTTTGAGAGATCTGTCAATAACGGTAATATGATGTGAAACATCTGTGACTTTGTCAGTAGGTACTACTAACACTACTGTGATGTGTTACCTATATTAATAATTGAAGGAAATGCTAATTTTCCCTTGCGAGTGAGTGAAAATAAAAATGCAATTTTTTCTGCTCACATGCTCATCCCCCAAATTCAGAACTCCTTCATGAGACTCTCTGATTTCAAAAGTTCTCCTTTCCTCAGTACTCACAAGGGGCAACAGGCCTGGAAGAAGAAACACACCCTCGGAAACCCTTACTCATAGTATAGTCCATGCTCATGCCTGTTCTATGGAGGTTATTCATGTCCCACCTCTGCCACCTAGGGTGGAGCTCTGCACATCAGGGTCTACTATCCCTGAGGCCTAGAGAAGAGGGCTATTGTCCCCAGTATCAGAGATTCAAAATAATAGGGATGGAAGGGAGAGTAGGAATTATCTGATCTCTGCTGCGAAGGCACAGGGTGGGCTTCACAGGCCACTATGTAACTAAGTCAACCAGATCAGACACCTAGGTGGGTCAGGCACCCTAGAGTGTTTCCTGTGCTGTGTCCAGGAGCCAGACATTTGGATTCATCAATAGTTCAATAATTCATATAGATGGCCTACTTAGTGCTAGGCACTGTGCAAGGCACTGAGAGTGGACTACTCAACTCTTGCACATCTGCAGCCCGGCTCTATAAGAGCCTGCAAATGCCCACATACAATAAATAAGAAAGCATAGAGGGGCCAGGCAATCTATAACCATGGGGATCCATTTCCTAAATGATGCTCATTTCCTAAACTGAACCTGGGATCAGTTTGTAAAAAAAGAGAAGAGCACTGATATTTATTATTGACAACCTACTGTGTGCCAGGCACTTTAATTTCATCATTTCAAGACACTGTTAGAAATGAGGAAGAAATGGATAAATTGTTTATCTGAGTGGATAAATGGTTTGTTTGCCAGTTAGTACATTATGGTGTTGGTTTTGAAACCAAGTCTGTCTGTTTCTAAAGTACACAATCTTTTTCCAGTATGTCATGTGGTGCTGACACTTGGTCAGCCTCTTGACCATTCAGAATCAGTTTCCTTATCTGGATATAATGATACTGTAGATCACTCAAGAATATGTATACCAGTGTTCTGTAAATTATAAAACACTAAGCACATGTTATTGTTGCTATAATCATATGCCATTATTGTTATTGTCATCAGAAATTTGGTACACAATAAAATTAATGAAATTATCAGAAATCCCAAGCACCTAGACAATCTACTCTAATAAAAGAGTAATATGGAAATTAAACATCTCTCCAGGACGCCTAAACCACGCCCACCAGCGAAGCCACATCCACCAGCCAATCAGAGCAGCTGTATGCAAATTAACTCAGCCAAGATGGAGGCCGGCAGCCATGGAGCGGGCAGCAGCGGGTGTGGCGGTTGCTGTGCAGGCTGCGGTGTGGCGGGCAGGGCGGGCTTGGCCAGTTTGCAAACTGCCACCAGCCCCTCACCCAGCCTGGCCAGGCACGCCAGCAGGTGGACATCTCCTGGGGGGTCCCAGACTGAGAGAGGGCACAGGGCAGGCTGAGGGAACCACTCCCCCCCCCCCCCGAGTGCACAAATTTTTGTGCACCGGGCCCCTAGTTCTATAATAAATAAAGCAAGGAGAAGGATTATGTCACAATAATGTAGGGAATAATGTATTCTGATTTTTTCCTGGTACTTGCTTTATTTTTTATGGAAATTAGGTTTTTCCTAATAAGGAAAATAATATGCAAGCTAAGACTCACTAACTTAATAGAATATTTAGTTTCTAAGAAGTTATATAAAGAAATAAAGTAATACAGTGAATAATACTCTAAATGTGATAAGGAAGTATCTTATCTAACACTGAAGTGAGATACAACTTTTAGTTTAAGAATATAAATTGTTCATCATTCTTGGGCAGCAGCTCATGAAAATGGATGTGGGATAGCTATCTTCTCAAATACAAACCTGTTCTTGGTTGTTTTCCCAAAAGGTTTCATTTTGCTGCTGTCCACTAAAGTAGATTTGCTTAAAATAAAATGTTTTATTTTATAAAATTTTTAATACTGTTTTTTCATGTTTACAAAAATAGCACTTTCTCATTACTAGGGTAAAAAAAGAGAGAGAGAGAGAAATTTATATAAAAATTAAAATACCAGAGACAACCACATACTGTTTTTGTTTTTTACTCTGATATTTTTTAGCAGTCTGCCTTTGGTGGATGTAGCAACAGTGACTTTCAGTATACAGAGCAAAATTATCTATCCTGGTAACAGAAATATGTTTCAATGATCTTTTTCACACACACACACAAACACAAAAACACATGAGTACAAACCTCTTTGTGGGAACCAAAAGACTATAACAAACTTGTAGTTATTATAATATTACATGGAAGAAACAAGTAATTTCCACTCTGCTTTGCCCTTACTTCTTCCAAAGAAACTACCTCAAAACAAAACAAATAAGTGCTTCACTAAAAAATAAACTAGTTGAACAAACACTTTGGTTGATCTCACTGTTCAGTGTAAACCAGAGGTAGATAATAATAGCATAAGTAATGGGCTTTTTTTTTCTTCTCCACCATTTCCCCTGCCAGACCACACTGAGTCAGGAGAAGTCAGTTGAATGAGGAGAATACATGTTCTGAGGATCACTTTGTAGCTTACATAGACGACTGTGCAGGCCTGTGAGCAGGCAGGACTCAGGAGTTCCTGATTCTTTCCCTGAGCTTCATGAAACAGAACAAGAATCCTCCAGGTCCATCACCCTTAAAAACAAATGTGCTTACCCAATGCTTTTGTGTATATTTTTCTACTGAGCTCAGTTGAGTTCAGATGCATTTTTTTCTATCTAAAGAAAAGATAGGAGAAACAAGATGGCGGCATAGGGTAGACACCGTATATGCAGCTGTGAACAACTATTTCAGAAAAACCACGAAAAGAACACACGGACACCACTCGCACCCACAGGACGGCTGGCTGAGTGAAAATCCTACAACCAGAGAAGAATCTGAGACTCAGAGGAGTGGCGGAAGCAAAGTACAGAGGTACGGAGGCGCGCGCACGGGCTCGGGGAAGGGCTGGTACCGGAGGTCGTGGTTCTTTTCCAAAACGGAGAGAGCCACAAGCTCCCAGTGGCTCTGAACTCCAGTTCCAGGTGAATTTCGGAGGTCCCACAGACACCCAGAGAAGGGGGTCTGA
>PVJC01045345.1:0-13744 GCA_004026665.1 Murina feae | reverse complement strand
GAGGACTGCTCCGAGCCTCAGATGCGGCTGGGGGCAGGTCCCCAGTGGTGACACACACACACACAAAAGGCGCCTGGCAGACTGGGGCCATCATAGGACATCCACTGAGGGGTCCCAGACTGTGAGAGGGCACAGGCCGGGCTGAGGGACTCCCTCCACCCCAAGTGCACAAATTTTTGTGCACCGGGCCCCTAGTATAAAGTATAAAAAAGCATAAAATATAAACTCCTTCTCTGGTCATATTGACTTTTTTGCACATTCTTCCCTCACTTTTCATTCATTTGCATTTGTGTGCTAACATTTCTATTTTTATAATCTCTTTTCTCACTCTCTCCTCTCTAGGTCTCTCTTTCTCTGATAAGTTGCCTTTTTTCCCCCCAGAGTCTTTGGAGAAGGAGTCAACTTGATCTTTTCTCTAGATTTTGTACCATATGCCTTTAGGAGTGTGTAATGTTCACATACTCATGTTACACACTACACCCTTGCATAACTAATGATTTGGAGACAGTCAATTTCTTCCATGCTTCTTGTGACTATCATATAACAAAATACGTCTTAGTTATTATGTGTTCAAGAGTAGCAATAGTATTTTGTGTTATTGTTTTCTGAGAATTGCTGGTTACTTTAACTGCATTAAATTTGCTTTTCAGTACCATTTGGGTATTACTGTTCCATCCCTTCTTATTTCAATTCAAAAATGTATATACCCAACACACGTTTGAATGTTTCTTGTATGTCAAGAACTTTGTGGAAAACTCCCACCGTTTATTCATTTTCCACCCAAGAAAGAAAAAGGTACTGTAATTTTCATATATTTCAGAGGAATTAGCTGGGACTCTGAGAATCTTGGCGAACTTGCCTGCGGTGGTCACATAAACAGACCAAAGGCAGGAGTTGGATCATCCAATTCCAGTACCACTGTTTCCCTTTTATGAGATGATCACATAGGAGTTTAAAAGTTAACAGGAAAACGTAATATTTCTTAGAGTATGAAGTAATTAAATAAATAGGAAGGCTTATTTTTACTAAGGTCACATGCAATTCCTCAGAGCACTTGGAACACAAGGATGACACAAATATTTTAGCTCACTGGATGCTCTTGACCTTTAAGTAAAATGGCGTGTATCATCTGGTGATCAGGTACTAAACATTGTCATTTCTTTCTTCCTCACGGTCTTACAGATCATTGGATCTTATGTAATTACCCATGAAATTGCTGGTGTTGTTTCCTGACAGGCACTCAATAAAATCTCTTTGTTGCCTAGAAAATGATTAACCTCTTCGTGGAACCACTGGGGTGTGATATTTAATACATGTGACATTAAATAAAGGTATAGAACTTTAGTACATGACATTTAAAAATATTCTATTTATAGGTCAAAGTTTGTTCAGTTGACCTCATGGATTAGCTTCAGTAGTTTTAAAATTTCAGGCAAAAATAAAAAGTTATATAAAATCATAGCTTTTATCACTGTACAACATGGATATCCATACCACCCCTCTATAAATGTTTGGTACAGATCTTTCTTACTTTAATAAAGTTTGACAATTTGTGACAGGATAGAAAGGAAATTCATTATATTTAGTAATAGAAAACCTATTTCTCATTTTTCATGAACCAAGCAGCTACAATGAAATTGCCTAACCCACTATATCACAATTCTACACCTTTGTGGTTCTTAAGGTCACCCTCAAAGGTCTTCAATTTCCTTATGTTCACAGCTTGGCATCTGGTAATTTTCAGTATCAGAAAGTATAAGGAGGCTATATATTTTTTTCCTAAGAAGAAATATTTCTGATTTGAAAAGAAATAAATCTGTCAAGAGGAAAATATTAAAAATAAAAAGCATGACTGTAATAATCACATTGGTGTCACAGCCAATTTTGCTTATCCAACTTGCTGAAGGAAACTTCCCTGCCCCCCAAAGGAACTGTCAATGTAAGAGAAATGGAATTTTTATTTCAATAACCACTGTGGTTTAAAGGTAATTTATGTATAAGGAAGCACAGCAGCCTCAAGAATCAAATTTCCTTAAAATATTATTTTGTATTTTCTCTGCTACAAAACTTAGTAAAATTGATAGATCAAAGTGAAGAATGACAAATTTGCTTCTCTGAGTTATAATTTAACACCACACTGTACACTTCTCAGATCACTAGCAAAAGAGTAGGGTTTTGCATTTTGTATAGAAATTACATTTATAGAGTAATATAGCCTCAAGTTAAAATTCCTTATGATGTTCTATTACAAAGAGAAGAAAATCACATTTGGTTTGACCTCACCTATCTGGGGTAGCAAGTCTTCCACAGCCCAGATCCCACCTCCTATCAAACCTCAACTTTTTGGCTCAGTCACTATTATTTTTATCAATAATAAATAACAACATTACATGTCATTTTAGTTATTTTATAAGCAAAGATTTCCTCAGCGAAAGTAGAATGTTCCAACATTTAAATAAGCAATTTAAATTCTTACTTCTTTTTAGAATGATCTGTGGCTATAGCAATGACCATCGTTGATATTTAGGATTTTAAAAAAATGAAGGAATAAGAATATATAAAAGAACTACGTCAAAGGCTCCATATTTATTAGTTACATACAGGAAATACTATCGCTTTCCCCAATAGCGATTATTTCCCCATCACCTCCACTAACTCAAGATTCATTTGCTGCATTGTGGTTGTGAGTGTGTCACCAGTCGGTAACTTCATCTAACGCCCATCTGCCTCCCAGTCCAGCCTCGGCTGAGTAGTGGGTTGTTGCTGCAATATTCAGTTTGGCCTTATAGCTACAGGATCAGGGGGTCCTCTCTTTGCACATGTAATACTTTCCCACGACAAATACCATTATTCCAAAATTATTGAAACTACTTCAACATAATAGATTCCCCAGAAAGTACTCAGCATTTTTTTCACTTAAAAAAACAACAACAACAAAAACTAAAGTAATGGAAAGGAAAGGAAACACCCAGACATTTGCCATTTTCCCATATGTCAGATCTCAGAAGGTACATAATTCTAATTCTAAAACAGACAAAAAAATAACAGTTTTCATAATTGTGGTAAAGAGGGATGAAAATAAAGAAAACCTCTTCAAACTTTATGACTACTTCAATTATTTTGTGATTAAACATTTGATTATAGTTTGGTCAAAGAATGCATGATATACTAATATATGTAAAATATCAATTTGTTTGCATAAATGTCTATTTGATGACTATGAGCCGAATGACCACAGTGTTTGGATGTTGGTTGGACATCCGATCTCCTGTGTCAATAGCTACATCTATTAAAATATAGACTATGGGAATTGTGTCTGCATTGCAGTTTTTATAATGTTTTATTTTTTGCACCACTTAAAAGACTGAAACATTTTACATTACCTTTTACATTTTATTTTTTATTTTATTCTACTTATTTTATTCATTTACTTTTAAAGAATTCAACTTATTGGGGTAATATTAGTTCAGAAAACCATATAGGTTTCAAGTGTACAACTCAACAAAATGTCGTCTGCACACTGCATCATGTCACCCAAAGCAAAGTCTCTTGCCGTCCTCTCTTATCCCCGCCTTGCCCATCTCTACATTATCATTTTTAAATGACAATTTCTTATTATTTATTTTTAACATCAAAAGCATGTGATAGGTAAATTTTGCTTAAAATAATTGGTGTTTTTTTTATTCTCCCCTCCAACAACACTTTATATTAACTCCTCTAACTTAACGAAGAGAATAAATCATACTTCCTAGTGAAACTGGAAGATTATCAAGACACTAAAGCAGGACCTATAAGATATATTTGCTCAGAAGAGTAAAAAATGAACCAAAAGCCCTAATCGATTTGGCTCAATGGATAGAGCATTGGCCTGTGGACTGAAGGGTCCCAGGTTCGATTCCGGTCAAGGGCATGTATCTTGGTTGAGGGCACATTCCCAGTGGGAGGTTTGCAGGAGGCAGCCGATAGATGCTTCTCTCTAATTGATGTTTCTCACTTTCTATCCCTCTTCCTTCCTCTCTGTAAAAAAAAATCAATAAAATATATTTTAAAAAAATGAACCAAAGTAAGTGAAAAGCAGGAAAGGACAAATCTGTCTCTGCAAATGTTGGATGTTGACATGGTCTTTCAAAGTGATGGCACATCATAGAGTGGGTAGGTCACTTGTAGCAACTGCAGGCTGCAAGTGCACCTGAGAGGCCAATGTGAAGTAGAAACATGACTGGTAGCCGTGAGTTCACACCTAGGGAAGAACTATCTGGACAGAGAAAGGGAAGTAATGCATACACGGAAGATTAAAGAAACATACACATCCAGAGACAGATGGTCACCGACCACTCTGCTAGGAGCTAAGGACACAGTGAGCAAGAAACAATGGTCTCTGTCCTAAAGGCAGCTGCTATTCTCAAAAATAAACTACCATCCTATACAAGAAAAGGCTAATATGCAAATTGACCGAATGGTGGACCAACTGGTCACTATGATGTGCACTGATTGCCAGGGAGCAGACACTCAACACAGGAGCTGCCCCCTGGTGGTCAGTGTGCTTCCACGGAGGTTTGGGGGGGGGGCGCGGTGGGAGCTCTGCTCAGCCAGAAGCTCTGAGCTGGGCTCATGGCTGGCTGGTAAGCGTAGTGGCAGTGGTGGGAAAAGCTGAGCTGTCAGTAGGACATCCCCCAAGGGCTCCTGGACTGCAAGAGGGAACAGGCCAGGCTGAGGCTTTCCATGTGTTAACCAATTTATTTCTCCCCAAACTATGTGAATAGCTACTGTTGTCAGGCTTGACTTAGAGATGAGAACTGAAACAGAGTCACTTGTTAAGTGTGGAGAGTGGCTACAGCGTTTGAACAGGTTCAAACCTCGGACTGATGAGAGGGCATGGCCCTCTTGTGGAAAAGCCACATGCAAAGCCCTCCCAGCACAATTATAGTCAAACATTATGGTTATAAGTTCGACCTTATAGTCTGACCCTAGAGTCCTAGGTAGCTAAGGGATGTGGGATGTGAGAGGTGCAGCAAGTGCTGCCAAAACAAAGCTCATAATTAAATAGATTTGAAACTTGCAAGAACATTGTAAACATCTTGACCATGCCCTTGTTTTGCTTTGTGTGATCTGACTATAAAATAAAGACTCAGCTCACAGGCTGTGTCACTGTTTCCTCATCCAGGCTCAGTGATCCACCTGGCCCCAACTATATTCTCCTGTCTGTTTTCTTTAATCCTTCACCACCCCTCATCAGGTTCACCACTGGCCTTGCTGGACACAGTTCAGCTAAGATCACAAAATTGTGGATTTTCTTTATCAGGTTAGTTGTCCTTTGCTTATTGAACCCCCCCCCCCCACACACACACACACTTCTCCCATTTTCAAAGGGTCCAAAGTCATTTGCAAAATGCTTTTGTTTCCTTTGTTATTTTTGCATTTTGGGGAGCATGAAGGGCCTCATTTCTTTTGTTCTTCTGTTCTATGAAAAAAACATCAGAAGTAAGAGGCTGTGATTCCCCCAGATGCTAGGAAGAGCTCTAGGATCATTCCCATAACATCCACATACCCTCATCACAGCAACCCCACACTTTCCCAGCAAGAATACAAAGTCCAAGGCATTGTCACATGGTACCCCTGCCATCCACAAGGCACTGGGAACACAGGAGGGCATCCTTGGGCATTTGAAAACTTGGACATAAATTAATAAAGGGTAGCTCCATCTAGGGTTGGTGTAAGGGTGGAGGTGGGGAGGAGGGTGTGAAGATAAATAAGCTTATGTCACTTTATTGTCTATTTTCCATGGGGTTTTGTGGGTAAGAGAAAAAATGTACAGCAGAAACCAGATTCATTTGGGTTGGCATTTACTTTAGAATGTACTAAATTTGTGTGTTTTTTTGTGGTTTACATGTTATTTACTCTTATTCACCTCCAATATTTTTGCCCCTTGCCCTGGGTCCTTGCTGATTACATGTTTTCTGTCATTTTTATCCTGAAAATATCCAATAGAATCAATGCATGGTGTTCTAAAGCAGCACATCAATTTTAACAGAACACAACATGTTCATTAAGTCTCTTTATAGGATTTCAATCTTCAATAAAATAAAGTAGGATGGGGATTTTGAGACCAGCTCATCTCAAATGATAGTACTTGGATGGCTGCCTACTTCCCCCTCCGTGAAGTTCAGCTTTGTAGTACAAGCTTCAAGACACATCTAATGAAATGTTTGATTGCATAGCAAAGATTTGCAAATGCCAAACTGTTTCAGTTAACCAATCTGTATTTGAAAGATCTTTCCTTTGGTTAGAGAATTTAGTGCATCACCGAGTCTACAAAATTAGGACGTTAAACTGTGAAGAAGGTTGGGAGGGTGGGACCAGGTGAAACCTGCCACCATCTGGTCTCCTTAGGATACCCCTGTCCATGGTTGTAACATACACATGAAAGACAAACACCAGACTTACGAATTTGGAATCTTCCCAAGGCAAGGGCAGGAGCAGGAATCCAAAGGCATCGGCAAACAAGGTCTGTTCAACTAGTCCCCAGGTGCCCAGGATAAATGGAATATTCCTCATCAATAGAGTGTCACTTGCACTGATCGTCTCATCCCAGAAGGGCCATCTGGTATTGAGAGTAAAACAATATGAGAATAAAGAGAGGACTCAGCGGTCTGACATTTATTATTTCAGTTTGTCAAGGATCTCATTAATGAGTGTGGTAAAAGTAATCTTAACTTGTGAGTGCTGAATGCAGTTATCACCAAGCTGGAATTATATTCCTGATTGTGAACAAGCTGTATTAAGTGATTCAGGACATAACATTTCAGGGAGCAGTTTATGCCACTGGCCCTTAGTATAGGGAAAGCCAGATGCTATTCTGGGTGGATTGACTTTCTTATACAATCACTGTCTCTGTCTGACACCTGTGTGACTCGGACCTATTTATTGCACTAGGTTTATATTTGAGAAAATAATTTATACATATGAAAGCTCATGCTTCAAATCAGTTTAAGAAATATCATCAAAATATAAAACTCCAGTATTATCACAATCTCCCTCAATGTTTTCATGATAGTTATTTATGGTATGCTAGTTTACGACCCAGTATGGTGCTGGGTGCATAGGAGGAACCCCAATAAGAATACATAAGGAACAAAAAGAATGCATCAGAGTTGATGACAGAGATCTGTAAATGCCTAAATGTAGCTTGTTTTATGACTGGAAATCTTGAGAGTAATGTGTGTACAATATGGTACCCTAATTACTTGTCCATTGAGTACGTGAACAAATGACAGAGTTTTCAGCACCCCCTTTTTAAAACAAATGAAACTCATAAGAAACATGACAAGAAGTACAACCTCAATTCCAGGTGCAGAAATCAATAAAGATATGCTTTGTCTGTGGAGAATTTAAAAACTAATGAAACTGTCTACAGGTTGGGCCATTTTGACTGTCGGGCCCAGCAGTTCTGAGCACTGTCTGTGATACAATCCTTCCTCAGGGAGAATGCAGCCCCTGACCACCTTGGTACCCAGCCACTCATGCAGTTGTAGGAAAAGGTAGGAAAAAATACCAGTGAAAGCATATTGTGTCTTTCCATAGTCCAGCCTTCTCTCCCTGTGGGAATAACATTGGTGAAACCATTTATTTAACTAAATTCCAGTCGCATCAACTTGTTCAACACAAATTATTGTTCATTCTGGGATGATAGATAAGTGGTCTTGTCCAAAGTTGATTGTGTGCAATAAATGCCACATTCATATTCATAACTTCATAATAGTGCAGTATTCATAGAATGTGTGTGCAGCTGGGAAATACTCATTTTTAAATGATCTTTGACATGGATGAGAAATTCTTTGGGAGCATGACTGGTTCCTGTTGGGAATGATATTGAGACAGAACAAGAAAGGAAAGGGTGTCCAAGATGCTAACTGTCCTTATTAACCATAAAGAACAACGTCATCAGATCATTTGTCAAACTCTAGAATTTTCTCTGTAGGGTAAGAATTGGCTGTTATTAGTCATCATGTTCCTTATAGTTACCTCTCCAGCTCTTTACATCCATGATATAGAAAATTATGAACTTAATGCATTTCCAGGAATTTAATTTAGTCAACACTTTCAAGGAGGAAATGCAAATTCAAGTCTATGTCACAATTTGATATCCATGGGCACTCCTTTGTTTGAAGGAGACATCAGAGTCACTTCTTCCCCAGCTATTTTACAAGAGAAAATATCAAGTAGCCTTAATACTAGTATGCAGCTTAGGAGAAGTCTGTTGGCTGGTAGATTGATGAGCTTGAGAACAGCTACTTTAAGATCCGAAGTCAAGTGTCCATAGAAAACTGGGAGATAATACAATACAAGAAGGAGGCTGATTGAGAGCCCTCTAGAGGAGACACACTTCCATTCTGTGTCAGTCATTTGTCACATGCAGCAAAGAGGGTCGAATGTTGCTGTATTTCCTGATTTTATTTTCAAGGAATACAGAAATCCAAATTTCCTATGCAATGTATTCTCTCTTTTTTTCCCAAAATTTTTTTTCTGGCTTTATTGAGTCGCAAGTGGCATAATGCTGTATGAAATTAAGGTATACATATAGTTACTTTACATATTTATACATTGCAAAAATATTTTTACAATAGGTTATCAACCATTTCATGTAGTTTAGAATCCTTCAAATATACAGCACAGCATTGTTCATGGTAGTCACTCTACTATACTGTACATCCCCACTTATAAGCCTGCTCATCTTATAAGTGGAGGTTTGTACCTTTTGACCACTTTCTCCCATTTCCCCAGCCCCCAGGCCCTGGCAACCACTGCTCTGTTCTCTGTTTCTATGAGAACACATTTCCTAGATTCCACATGTTGGTATGACTGCACAGCATTTGTCTTTCTCTGTCTGACTTACTTCACTTGGCACAATGCTTGTCTCAAGGTCTGTCCATGTTGTCACAAATCACAGGATTTCCTTCATGTTTGTGACTGAATGACAACCCATTGTGTGTGTATGTGTGTGTGTGTGTGTGTGTGTGACATTTTCTTTATCCATTTATCATTGATAGACATACCTTGTTTCCCTCTCTTAGATACTGTGAATAATAATGAGTGAACATGAGGTGCAGCTATCTCCTCAGTACAGTGACTTCATTTCCTTTGACCATATATCCGGAAGTGGAATTTCTGTATTAAAAGGCATCCTTCAAACAGAAATAAAAGGATAAAAATTGCCATCACAAAAACCTGGGAATGTGTGAAACTCACTGGTAATGGTGAATATATAAAGTCAGATTTCCTAATTAAACAGTGCTGTGCAATTTGCCTGCAGATTAAATGTTAAAAAACACAAATGCATTAAAAATAACCCTAACTGTGCAATTTCTTGATACATAACCATTGGCAATTATTTTTTTTAATATGAGGAACTGTGCAGGCTAAGTGAACACATTTGTAAACTGGTAATTCTTAAACTCTTTTAGCTCTTTTACACCATAAGTCTGAGCTTGTTACCATGACATGGTCCATTTTACTTTCCTTTTACTAAGTAATATTCCATTTATTTTTTTTGTTTATTTTGTTTTATTACAAAGAGTAATACAAAGAGTGTTAAATAAGTCTCCATTTTTTCCCCTTGACCATCCCCCCTCCTCTTCTACCCCCCAGTGTCTTGTGTCCATTGCTAATATTTCATTTATTATGGAGTCTGCCTGCTGAACAAAGATTTGTAGAGAATGAATAATTTTGTGGGTAATAGATGAAGAGAAGGAGCAGGAGAATATCGTGGATGGTCCTGGGGAAGAGTCCATGGAGGTTCCTGGTAGGATGGGTGCAGAGTCTCCTGACTTCACTAGGAGCTGTGAGAAGAAACGTTCCAGAAACTTCTTGCGAACTCTCAGAGCTCCTTCCTCCACTCCTTTGCTTGTCTTTGTCAATGTGCACTGCTTTTGAGCAAATACACTTTCTGTTTGTATTATTGATAAAGATGGCACCTTTTCCTCACTTAAAAAAATGTCCTTTCTCTTACCTCCAGTTCTGACTGTCAGCCATGTGCCTGCAGGTGGGGACCTGTGTGTGCAGACCAAAGAAGGATGCTGGAGAGGAGAAGCTAAAAATCTGACGATGTTGCAAAATGTTCCATAAAGTGGGACCAAGAAACTCAAGGCCCTTGTGTTCCTTTGTCTCTCATGACCCACCCCTGATGTCCTTACAGATGAAGGTCCCAGTCCTGTCTCCAAAACGCAGTCAGGGTGGCACCCCGTTCTGCAGGGTCTGCCACAGGAATTTGTGTATGAAATCAAAGCCTTGTCTATACGAAGGACCCAGTCAATCACTGAACTTCAATGACTGATTAGAGGGGGAAAGCGCAGTCCAATTGATTGATTGGATTCCCTGAGCCTGTGTCTGCATTGACTGAAGGCACTGAACATGTCGCACCCAGAGTTCTGCCCAGGGGTGGCCTCCTTGAGGTTTAATTCTTTGGAAAGGTTTAGCTTCCCAGACTGTTCTAGAAAAGTGAGGCCTGAACACGCACTAACTATGCTCCTACAATCTGAACCGTTGTTAGCTTGTTAGTAAACACAGGGCCCCGTGGAGAAACCATGTCTTCCTTCCATGTCTCTGCTTCAGCAAGAATGAGAAAGAGCAGGATGACTAGGAAAATGGTTTTTAACCTTTATTCTTAGCATAAATCAAGAGGCTCATTTTTCAGGCTATTCCCATAGAATTCAATTAAAGGTCAGGTTTGTAATGGAGATCCTAATAATTAATGTGTTGCTATTTTAATTATTAATAAGTTGAAATATTTGCATAATGATAAAGAAATAGCACAAGAACAACTTTGATAGCATCTGAAGAGTCTTCAAAATATTTTTATCAGTAGACCCTTTATAGGCGTATATAACTCATTTTAAAATAAATGTAATATTTTACACTTATATTATATTATATTATATTATATTATATTATATTATATTACATTATACTAGGGGCCCAGTACACAAAAATTAGTGCACTCAGAGGGGAGGGGGTCCCTCAGCTGGCCTGTGCCCTCTCCCAGTCTGGGACCCTTGGGGAATGTCCACCTACTGACAAACCTGGCCAGCCTGGGTGAGGGGCTGAGGGCCGTTTTCAGGCTGCCCACGGCTCCCATTGACTCAACATCCCAGTAAGGCTGGCTGGAATCAGGTTTCTGGGGTTTATTTATCTTCTATAATTGAAACTTTGTTGCTTTGAGTAGAGGCTTAGGCAGGCAAGAAGCCTCCTGTTTGCTTCAGCTCTGTGGCTTCTATAATTGAAAGTATGTTGCCTTGAGCAGAGGCCCAGCCAGTGGAGGCAGGAAGTTTCCTCCAAACAGAAGCCTCCTGTTTGCTCTAGCTCCGTGCCACCATCTTGGCTGGGTTAATTTGCATATAGTCGCTCTGATTGGCTGGTGGGCATGGCTTAGGTGTCTCAGAGTGACAGCTAATTTGCATATTACTCTTTTATATCTATTATAATAAAAGAGTAATATGCAAATTGACCATTACCCGAGACACCTAAGCCACACCCACCAGCCAATCAGAGCGGCTGTATGCAAATTAACCTAGCCAAGATGGAGGCCAGCAGCTATGGAACTAGAGCAAAACAAAGGCTTCTGTTGCAACTGCCTGCCTAGGCTGGCTGAGCCTCTGTTCACGGCCACACCCACCAGCCAATCAGAGTGGCTGTATGCAAATTAACCCAGCCAAGATGGAGGTTGGCAGGGCGGGTCTGCACTGGGAGCCTCTGTGGCCGGCATAGCAGTGCCAGGTGTGTCAGCTCAGTGCGGGGGGTCCGACCTGGGGCCTCCTCAGGGCATCCAGGAATGCTCGTCTGGGGTCCACTGCCTGGCTCCGCCACCCAGGGGCCTCCCCGGGGCATGCGGGAGCTTGGGGGCCTCTGTGGGATGTGCAGGAGCAGCTGTCCTGGGTAAGCTGCCTGGCTCTGCCTGGGGGCCTCCTCGGGGGCATGTGCGAGCACCCATCCAGAATCCGCTACCTTCATCCGCCCCCCCGAGGGGCCTCCACAGGGCGTGCGGGAGCATGTGCTGCACAGTGTGGAGAATCCGAAGCCAGTCCGCTGCCTGGCTCCACCTCGGGTGTGTTTGCTCAGCAGCAGGGCCCCACTGAGGGATCCTGCACCAGCGTCTGTCCCTGGCTCACCACCCAGCTCTGCGCCAGGTGTGTCCCCTCAGTGTGCGATCATGGGCCCTCCGGTGGGAAATGTCCAGGCCTGCACTCACCAGCCCTCCCACCTCCCAGTGCATGAACCCTGAAGGGGCTGTGGGCAGCCTGAAAATGGCCCTCAGCCCCTCACCCAGGCCAGCCAGGCATGCCAGCAGATGGACATCCCCCCTCCCCCCAAAGTGTCCCAGACTGCAAGAGGGCACAGGCCGGGCTGAGGGACCCCCACTCCCCGAGTGCACAAATTTTTGTGCACCGGGCCCCTAGTTATATTATATTATATTATTATGTTATATTATATTAGTAAGACTAGTTTTACTACCATCAGACAATATTAACCAAAATATACTGATTATGGGTCTGAAATATTTAAGAAGTAATTTATATAGAAACCATCCAAGAAAAAATAGTGAGAACAAATATTGTTTCATACAACCCTTACTTACTAATTTCTAAAGAATAATTTAGTTTAAGATCTATTTTAACCACACCTAATGTTACTCTACTTTACCTGCCGGGGTATTGAGTCTAAATCTCTTAGTGAAGATTTTGAACAATAATAACTTGTCACATATGTAAATTCTTAGCTGTATTTGAATTAGCTTTTCGAAATGCAATTGATCAGAACCTAGAAATATCTGTTTCTGACACAAATAATAAATCTGACAAAATTAGATAGCAAATAAATGATTGATATTATAATGTTTAAACTTCAGCTCAAAGGAAAGGTATTTCCTTTTGTTTGGCTTTGATTTTTTTAAAGACAGGATTTAAAGATACTGTTTAAAAATTGTCTTTATCGTTGAAGTGCCATTTAAAAATTTTATTGCCAGCATTATTTGATTGATATAATTATAAAACCTGTGACCTCAAATGTTGAGAATAATTGGGCGTTATTTATATAAACACATAAACATGTAAAAATCATTGGCTCTAATAGTTAATCAAGCCCCCTCATTTCAGAGAAGAAAAGAACAAGAAGCTTTCAGCCTGAGAGAAATCATTTATTCAGGGATGTTTGAGGGCAGGATTACTGATACTGACTAAAATGAACTTTTCAATAGCTTATGTGATATTTATTAGGGTGCAGTTTAACCAATGTTAGTAATTATAAGAGACACAAAATTCACTATTAATTAGTTCATCATCAATTATTCAGAGCTAGGCCTTTAAAGGATGGCCACACTCAAGCCTGTTTTCTATGTTCGCCGTGCATTTCATGCCTACGTTTCTTCGATTCCTTTTTACCTGGTAAAATCTTACTTTCCGTGTGTATTACAGCTATCGGGTTAAAGGGGCTTTGTTCTCTTGATGATCGATATCAAACCATGAGTTCTTTATTTTGGGGAATATGATTCAAAGTGTACCTAGAAGAGACTGTTTTGAAATAGGAAGAATTTTCTTTTTAAAATTCTACATGCTCCTAGTTTAAAATGTCTTTCTTCTGATGAACACAGAGTACGTGGTTTCAGGAGAAAGCAGCCCCGGCAACAGCTGTGCCTTTCAAACGGGACTGTAACAAGGAACAACTAGTTGGCACAATGAACCCTGGCCACCTGAGG